>CM073778.1:35767199-36073924 GCA_037158775.1 Hetaerina titia
GTACCTCATCATAAATAATGAAACCATCAACGTTCACGGAACCACCCCCTTTGCCACATATATTTGAAAGAATAGATTAATTCTCAAACCTTTTAATTGAGACAATACCGTGTACCAACATCTTTTATTCGGGTCTAGCAAATAATCGGGACTTCTTCTGAGGTATCTCTTTCAATGCCATTTGTAATATTTAAGTCTTCGCATTATTATTTTTATTACGAACGCTCTCATTCAAGACTACTCTAAATTCTTTCAGGAATCATTGTCCATACATTCAGTTTCCCCCTGAGCAATAAGCGAAATCACGATTTTTCGAAATCCATGAAAAGTTCAATCCCCTTCATGATTCGTGGTTTATCTATGCAAATAGTTATTCTCGTTGTTGTATAAATGAGAGCGAAATGAAGGTTTTAACACTATATATTTTATGACTGTTTACAGTTTTAATTTGTAGATTTTTACGAGGACCGATCTTTATTATGATAGGAAGGCTGTACTTGGTAATAAGTTCCCTCACGGTTTACCTCGACGATGCATGGTTATGTTATTTTCGAAGGAGCAATACTTATGTATTTAGTCTCTACGCTTGGTGTAGAGGAGGTAACTGGGTTTAAAAAAGCCAAAAGAATTTCGCACAGAAACAGAGTACATTTATATTTTATTAGACATGACATCCTATACATAGGTGGCGGAATTTTTACGCCAGGGAGACCAATGTTGACTAACGCTCCACGACTCCCATGAGAAACGTACGTCTAATTAATGGCCACAGAAAGGTACCGAAGCAAATTCTTCCATGAAGATGACGTTGGACGTCGAAATCCGGGTCGTATCGTAATAAATGTCTGTGAAATTACAAAGTTATCAGCCTTTCATTTCCAATATGTGTCGATTTCACAAAGTTACGCCGAATACCATCAATTATAAAATTCTTCCACATAATCCGGCCATAGACAATACTTCCACATATTTTAATCGGATTATAGGTGTCCACTTGAGTAGCTAGGAGGTTAACCTCATCCGCTTCCCTATAGACAGAGAATAAAGTAAATCCACGATTGTATAAGATAAACATGTATACAAAATTAAAATTATTGATTTGATGACTTAACCGAATATATTTCAGTTCCCCCTTTTTATTATTGTTGGCAATAAAAATGACCACGAATTCCCGCCGGTGTAAGTTCTCAACGTCCACTCAGTATTCAATTTCAGTACTGCCTTAATGAAGCTAGAAAAAAACCCCGTCCTCATAAACTGAGGCCGCATAATTCGCTCTCACCGTTTGTCAAAGATTCACTTCATTATCCGCGCGTGGGAATCGCGAATCCATTGTGAAATCTTTCTCAAGCGAGGCTTGGAACAATGAAAATCCCCTTCAACGCTGCTGTGATGCTCGCTATCTTTCCAAATGTTTTCATTTTCGCTCAGTCAAGTAAGTGTCTTGGCAGACGAAGTCGTTCTACTAGGACGGCAGTGTTGTATACCCTATTACGGAAGAGGCACTGTGTACACTGGCAATATTTAACGTCTGGGACTTCTGTTGCGACTACAAAACTTAACGCAACCATCCATTTTGATATTTAAAACAACATAAATTGAGATAGGACTCGTGAAAAATGAGGTTTTTAGAAAATCACTGAAACCCTGTTACTGTTAATCTAATATATGTATGAATAGAATTATACTTTTCCGCATATATATATATATATATATATACATATATGTGCGGAAAAGTATAATTCTATTCATACATACATAATACATAGTATAATTCTATTCATATATATATATATATACATATATACACACACACACATACATATATATATATATATAACTTTTGGACGGCACAATAAAACACAGAATAAAACAGATAACACGTAAAAGGACACTCACACTGTAGATGATTTAAGCTTTCGGCCTTTACGTGTTATCTGTTTTATTGTGTTCTATTGTGCCGTCCAAAAGTTATATTGCTCTCGTGAGTACTTCCGCATCATGTATATATATATATATATATATATATTTATATATAACGCCTTTAAAACTAATTTCCGCGGGTGGCATTTTTCCCAAGAAGACAAATCCACTGATTATATCAAACTCTCATCACTGGCCATTTGCATTCGTTGTCCCTCATAATTTGTTTTCTCATTTGGAAATTTCAGAAAATAATAACATCATGATTTTCATTATGTCTTTTGCGTCTCGTAATTATGGGATATTTTTCTTTAGATAAACATCCTTGGACTATTTACTCAACCTTGCTACAATCAATAACCAGTTTGTCTACAGATATCTTATTTTCGTTGCAGCCGCTTTTAATATGTGTAAATGCAAAAAACTAAGAATAAAGGATAGTTGAACAAGAATACCCTTTTCCTTCACTCATGCAGTATTCAGATCAAACAAAGATGGAAGGAATATATAGAAACACTGTATGGTGGAGAATTTAGGCCAACAAGGTTAGACATTGAAAAGGAACATGACGTAGAAGAAGATAGCTTAGGTCCAGGCATACTCGACGATGAAATAGAAAGGGCATTAAGGGAGAGGAAACCAAATAAGGCCGTAGGGGTAGACAACATTCCTGTGAAACTATTGAAATGTTTAGGAAAATGTGGGAAGAAGACTATATGGACTAATTCGTAGTATCTATGAGGAAGGAATCTGGCCGGAAGATTCGGTGAGATTAGTGATACTTCCTATTCTGAAAAAGGTAAAGGCTACATGATGTGAGGATTACAGAACAATCAGTTTGATATCCCACGCAACTAAAGTTATCCTCAGGATCATCAAGGATAGAAGGTACGGCAAATAATTCTTAGGGGATGATCAGTTTGGGTTTATGAAGGGGAGAGGTACGCGTGATGTCATTGCAGTAATGAGATCACTAATCGAGAGGAATATAGAATACAATCAGGACATATTTGCCTGTTTCGTAGATTTCGAAAAAAACGTTTGATTGATGTGAATTGGGAAAAAATAATGAGTATATTGCAGAAAATAGGAATAGACTGGAAGGACAAGAGACTACTCCGCAACCTGTACATCTCTTAGACTGCTCAGGTTCGAATGGAGAACAGAGAGACCGGATGGGCAGTGTTAGGAAGAGGGGTAAGGCAGGGTTGTCCATTTATACCGGCGCTGTTCAACGAATATGTAGAGGAAATGATTAAAGAGGCGTGGGTAGAACTGGAGGTAGGAATGAATGCTGGAGGGTAATTCGTAAAATCGGTTAGGTTTGCTGATGACCAAGCTTTAGTTTGTCAGTCAGCCAAGGGGTTGCAAGCATTGCTGAGTGAATTGTAGGTTCAGTGCGATAGCTATGGGATGAGAATCAACATTAATAAAACAAAGGTTATGCGATTTTCCAGGAAGGGAAAAGCTAAGCTAAACATTAAAATAGGAAGGGGGAAAAATAGAGCAGGTAGAACAATTTACGTATCTCGGAAGTGTTTTGGACCAACACGGTCAAAGTGGTAGGCATTATTATTATTAGGTAATCTACAGTTTAACGTAGGTTTTTGGATGGACACAACCATCAAATAAATATTTTGTAACTCCAAACAAAACCCAATCCAGCAACCTAAACTACATCAGGTCCCTCTTCATCTCTGTGTACTTCTTTCCTCCCTTCATCCCGTCCAATATCCCTATCCTGCTCCTGCCCTTACCTCGCTTGCCCAACATTCTCCCCTCTACTACCCTCTTCAACATTCCACTACCGCTCAATACGCCTTTCATCCATTTTTCCTGCCTCCATAGGATTTCTCTCAACAAACCCCTCTCCTGACCCACTATCTCTAGTACTTCCTCATTTGTTTTCTTTTCGGTCCATTTCACCTTCTCCATTCTTCTCCACACCCACATTTCAAAAGACTCCAATCTACGTCTATCCTCCTGCTTCAGTGACCACGTTTCCGCGCCGTACATAGCTACGCTCCATATCAGAGTTTTTACGAGTCTTGTCTTAACATCCCTACTCAACGTCCCCGTCATCAACTCCCTCCTCCTTGAGAAAGCCTCCTTGCCTAGCGCAATTCTTCTCCTTACGTCCCTACCACTTTGACCGTGTTGGTCCAAAACACTTCCGAGATATGTAAACTGTTCCACCTGCTCTATTTTTTCCCCGCCTATTTTAATATTTAGCTTAGTCTTTTTCTTTCTGGAAAATCACATAACCTTTGTTTTATTAATATTGATTCTCATCCCATATTTATCGCACTGAACCTCCAATTCACTCAGCAATGCTCGCAACCCCTTGGCTGACTGAGCAACTAATGATTGGTCATCAGCAAACCTAACCGATTTTACGAATTCCCCTCCGACTTTCATTCCTACCTCCAGTTCTTCCCATGCCTCTTTAATCATTTCCTCTATATATACGTTGAACAGTACCGGTGACAATGGGCAACCCTGCCTTACACCTCTTCCTAACACTGCCCATCCGGACTCGCCGTTCCCCACTCGCACCTGAGCAGTCTGAGACATGTACAGGTTGCGGATCAGTCTCCTGTCCCTCCAATCCATTTCTATTTTCTGCAATACACGCATTAATTTTTCCCAATTCACTCTATCAAACGCTTTTTCGAAATCTACAAAACAGGCAAAAACGTCCGGGTTGTATTCTATATTCCTCTCAATTAGTGATCTCATTACTGCAATGGCATCACGCGTACCTCTTCCCTTCCTAAACCCAAACTGATCATCCCCTAAGTAATCATTTGCCTTACTCTCTATCCTTTTGTTGATGATCCTGAGAATAACTTTAGCTGCATGGGATATCAAACTTATAGTTCTGTAATCCTCATATGATATAGCCTTTGCCTTTTTTGGAATAGGAACTAACACCGATCTCACAAAATCTTCCGGCCAGATTCCTTCTTCATAGATACTACGAATCAGTCCATATAGGGTCTTCTTCCCGCATTTTCCTAAACATTTCAAGTTCTACAGGTATGTTGTCCACCCCCACGGCCTTATTTGCTTTCATCTCCTTTAATGCCCTTTCTATTTCTTCGTCGATTATGCCTGGACCAAAGCTATCTTCTTCTACGTCATGTTCCTTTTCTATGTCTAACCTTGTCGGCCTAAGTTCTTTACCATACAGTGTTTCTATATGTTCCTTCCATCTCTCTTGGATTTTTCCTGGTTCGACTATTATCTTACCCCACTTATCTTTCACTGTTAGAACAGATCTTGCCTTCTTACTTCCCGATAATAACTGAACCTTGATGTATAGAGCACCAATTTCACCCTTCTTCTGTAAACTTTCCATATCCTCGCATTGCGTTTTCCACCATTTTTCTTTTGCTTTATTTGTGGCCCTTCTCAATTTATTGTTTAACTCTTTGTACTTCATTTTGCCTAACTCTGTGTTTACATTTTTCCATCTTCTTCTCTCATCCATCTTAGCATTCATCTCATCCGTTACCCATGGCTTCCTTATCCTTTTCCCGTTAACGGTTCCTCTTGTGTCTTTAGCGGCTTCCAATATCCCTTTCTTGATACATTCCCATTTTTCGATACTACTCATTTCTTTACCGTCATCCATCATTTTCTCTACAGCCTGCTGATACTCATTCCTCATTAAATGGATTAATTTAATGCTTCTACGTTCCATTTTTTAACCCGCCGCCCTTGCGTTATCTTCTTGAAACGAACGTTACATTTCATAACAACTAAATTGTGGTCAGAGTCCGCATCCGCTCCTGGGAAACTGTGCGAATTTATCACACTGTTCCTAAACCTGTGCCTAACCATAATATAATCTAACTGATACCTTTCCGAGTCACCTGGCATTTTCCATGTGTACCTACGCCTTTTGTGATGTCTAAACCATGTGTTGGTGATGACTAACTCCTGTTTCCTGCAGAATTCAATCGCTTTCTCCCCGCGTTCATTCATCGTGCCTAACCCATAGTCCCCCACCTCACCACTCTCTCTTCCTTCGCCTACCGTTGCTTTCCAATCTCCCATCACTATCAAATGTTTCCCTGCAGGAACACACGCGATGATATCCTCTAACTCATCGTACATCCTATCGACTTCTTCCTCCTTGTGGTTGCTCGGTGGCATGTATACCTGAACAATGACCAAGTTCGTCGGCTCTGCTTTAATCTCTACGACGAAATTCTATCTGTTGCTTGCTCTATGTTGACTACGCTTCTTCCTACCCCTTTATTTAATATTATGGCAACCCCTCGTTGGCTCTCATCCCCGCCGCTGTATATCACTCTATAATTGTCACTCCAGTAATCCCCGCTATCCTTCCATCTCACCTCGCAGAGACCTAAAACATCTATATTACCTCTTTCCATCTCTCGCTTAACATTTTCTAATTTTCCTGTCCTTAACATTGTCCTGACGTTCCATGTTCCTATTCTAACTACTTTCGCCTTCTTCTTCGTCTTCTGTCCTGCTGCTGTTATTTCTTCCCTGCAAGGGATTCGTGGGATAACGACCGCGGAAGCCTTGTTTCCCAAGTAGTTGCCAGGGCTCAATTTCTGTTTTGCATCCATCATTATTTTCTTGGGAATGATAATTGAGATGGTTTCCCGTTGCCTTCCTCAATAGTGTTTTTAACGTGACACCATCACTTAATGGCCGCCCCACTGGGGTCAGACGCCTTTGCAGCCGCCTCACTGAGGAACAGACGCTGCGTGGAATACCTTTCGTCTGGCTCCTAACCTTCGACCTATCTGGAATGGGTGACCCTACCAGGAGCAATTATATTTACTCCCGCCAGCAGAGCTCTAGGGGTCATCGGAACACACAAGCCCTTCCACCACGACAAGGTTGTAGTCCATGGGAGGGGTGGTAGGCATGTAAAGAGAAAAATTGCGCTAGGCAAGGAGGCTTTCTCAAGGAGGAGGGAGTTGATGGCGGGGACGTTGAGTAGGGAGGTTAAGAAAAGACTCGTAAAAACTATGATGTGGGCGTAGCTATGTACGGCGCGGAAACGTGGTCGCTGACGCAGGAGAATAGGCGTAGAACGGAGGCTTTTGAAATGTGGGTGTGGAGAAGAATGGAGAAGGTGAAATGGACCGAAAGGAAAACAAATGAGGAATTACTAGGTGCGAGGTTGTATTCCTGATCTGATTCCTGCATAGCTCTGTCATTCCGACTTTTCATCTGCCACACACACCAGAGCAGCCTAAGACCAATACAGGTAGTGGATAAGTCACCATATTTCCTTCCAATCTATTTCTATCTTCGTAATACAGTCATTAATTTTCTCATATTATTAATATCTTCTGGAAATCCAAGAACAAAGCGAATTCTTCCTGTTTGAATACTCGTACTTTTCCCCTTCCCTGAACTTAAAGTTAATATCTACTGAGTAGTCATTTTTCCTCCTTCTGTCATCATTTTATTGATAATTCTAAGTGCCATTTTCACAGCCTGCGTAATTATTACTTATATAGGATGGAAGTATTAGCAAATGGGGCATAGGCTATGCCAAAAAGGAGTCCTGATAGAAGAGGTAAATATGCTTGAAGCGAAAAAGCTTCTAAATAAAAAAATATTTGGCATATATCTACATATCACCACGCAAGTCGCCACTAGGGCACATGACGGGGGGCATCTACGTATAGAATGGCATCAGAAATGATGATTTCAAACGATGTAAATATGAATTCTCCGACTGATGATCTCAAAGATTAAAATGATCAATGAAATTGATAAATGAAATATTTCCTACCATAGAAGGCAATGCAATAAGTGAACGAGAAATGTTTAAAAGAAGAAGTAATAGACTAGGAGGAAACTTCTTGACGGCATTTCTAATGCATTAGCTGAAACACCCGATTGTTAGAAGTGTAACTCGAAAATTTGAAGTTTTTTCTCTATTTGGTATCGGCTCTAAAAAGTTAAATATTTCGAAAACTTCATGTCATTTTGGAGGAGTAAGATGAAATGTCCGTCATAGGAGTATTTTTCACACATAGCTGGACAAATATTATCATTGCTACGTTCCAACAGAAACTTCTGACTGAATCAGCACTCGCCTCCCGTCCCTCCCTCCTTCCCCTCTGGAGGCCGAGGCCGTCTGGTAAAAAGTAAGAAAATTTGCTCGCTCCATCAGCGATTCGCAACAGAATTCTCACTTGCCTCGCCTCTCCTCCTTCAGCCCGATATAGTATATATATCTAATAAGAACCCGATTTGTACTTTTATCACCGTAAATTTCCAGTTACGCATCTCTTCATAAAGAATCTTTTCGGTGTATCTACACGCTTCTATTGAAATACGTATGTTAATCACAAGGATAAAATTGGTTGATTTAAAATAATCTTTCAAAGGAGGTAATTTTTCAAAATTCTTTCTGCACAAAGAATCCAAAGCAAATAAATATCGGGCAATAACCGTAGAAATTTAAATTTAGTATTATATTTTTTTATTTTCCGGAAAGGGCAGGAGCAGGATAGGGATGTTGGACGGGATGAAGGGAAACAAGAAGTACACAGAGATGAAGAGGGACCTAATGTAGATTAGGTTGCTGGATTGGGTTTTTTTTGGAATTACAAAATGTTTATTTGATAGTTGTGTCCATCCGAAAACCTACATTAACCGGTAGATTACCTAATAATAATAATCACTGTTTTATCGTGTTCTTTTTTTAATGTTTTCTGTATTCCAGTCATCATGCATTGTTTGTAAAGAATTTTCTATGAAATCCAAGAAATAGGGTGAATAATTGTGACTACTCTTGTACATGTCAACATTCCCTCGATGCTCTGGTGTTAAGTACCAGCCGACTAATTTTCGTCATTTTGTTTCAAGTTTAACTAAAAATTGATTAGTTTTCTATAAGCGTATTACATTTGAGCTAGCTGATTCAAATTTTTAATCTTTAGAAATGTGCATATAATGAACTAGTGGCGTGACAAAATGTCCAAACCTCACCTTTCGTTTCATTTTAACTTGCCTTAAGATTCGCAGTGAAGAGACCAAAAGAAACCATTTTTCAGAATTTTGCCTGAAGTTTCCATTTAACCTTTTTTTTAGATATTCAATTTGGCCATTAATCAATAGTACTAGTTACGCAAATTCTAAGTAAATAATAAAAGTTCTAGTTTAATTCACGAGGACTAAAGAGTTAATGTTTTATTTCAGGAGCATGGATTTTTATGAAAAACACAGAGTAATACTGACAAAATAGGCCCGGTATAACACCCCTTCGTTGAAGCACTCAAACATCGATAACAGTGTTGCAGAATAAGACTAAGAAAGGAATTTAGAAAATAAAAGGAGTATTAATAATTAAATAAGCATCACATTTTGGTCTTCCGAGGAGATTTTCTAGGGGTATGACCTCTAACCACTGGGCTAAATGAAGCATCTTCTTCCCTTTTTTCCATTACTTAGCTTCATACTAGGTTAATTTTTTAAGCGTGTAATTTCAGCAAAAAAAGCAATTGAAAGTACCAACGGTGATTTCTATAATAGCCATGGTTGGAGCTACCCTGAAGAATGGCATATGATTCATTACGTAGCATCGTAACATCATTATCTTGATAGGAGTTCTGTTGATGCAAGTGAACGAGAAACTCGCGGTCGGATCACAATGCTTCTCAATAAGATAGTGCGGCATAATGTGCAAAGGGAGAGAAAATTATGTTTTATGTGGGTCAGTTAATTTATTGGACACACGGATTAATTATTTGTCATTATGCTTTAGCTTCCACCATATTTCGCTGAATCGCAGTTCCAGCGGACTGGCATTCGTTACGTAAATACGTACTTAGGATTGAAATACACTTATAATTATTTTCCATTGAGAAATTCGTAGAAAACTGAAACATGCATATGAATGTTGGAAGTCCTGTTACTCGCGCCAATAAATACTGTCCATTGATTTGATTTTTTATCGACTGATTTGCATGGAAGGCTGATATTGAAATATTAGCAGTGCTTCGTAAAAACTCAATGAGCTACCTACCCTTCGTTGTTTGTTGTCACGTAGTATGTTGCAAATTTTTGAACGCAGGTGGGTGGAGAAAGGAAACCATGCCATGATAGGAATACGAGTGATAGGAAGGAGACATTAGACGAAACAAAGTTCACAAGGAAAATGATACCTGATTAGAACATCTCCTAATCTCCAAAGGGGGATTTCTTCTTGCAACTGTCGAGGGCATGGAGATACTATATGTGGGCCGGAGAAGAATGTTGCCACCTTCCATTTTCCCTAACTGTCGAGGGACACTTTTCCCCGCGTAAAATCCCCTCAGGTCCGTCGCACTTCTCTTCGCCTCATAAATATCTAGAGTAGCAAAGTGATATTTGGAAAAGGAATTTTCTCGATGAGCACCTGTTACTCCGCGTTATGCATATCAATAGCATCCGACTCCTCCCTGAATGAAAGGAAAATTGTGTTTAGTGCGGTGTAGATGGAAAGCGAGTGTTTGCTTTCACTGAAAAGAAAGGCGACGCAAAAGTTTAGAGAATAGTTTGTTTTGCATATCCTGCTGAGTGCGTACATACCTATTGGATAGTTTGAGGTCGGTATAATGGGTTCTATTTTATTCTTACGATGAAAATATTGCTGGAGATGGATAAATGTCTTCATTTTTCGTTATTGTTGGCGATGCTTGTGAGTCACAAGGCACCAAAAGCATTTGGAGAGAAAACATATTCCTAACATTAGACTTTGAAAATATAGGTCTATTTAACGTTAAAATTGTAATGGCTCATTTGCATTGAATCATTTAAACCTCTTTTCTCTGTATCAACATTTGGAGTTAAAATAGATTTAACTATTATTATTAGGTAACCTACCGGTTAAGGATGGACAAAACTATTTAACATCTAAGGATGGACAAAACTATAGGTATTGGATGGACAAAACTATCAAATAAATATTTGTAACTCCAAACAAAACCCAATCCAGCAACCCACTCTACCTCAGGTCCCTCTTCATCTCTGTGTACTTCTTTCCTCCCTTCATCCCGTCCAACATCCCTATCCTATTCCTGCCCTTTCCTCGCTTCCCCAACATTCTCCCCTCTATTACCTTCTTCAACATTCCACTACCGCTCAATACACCTTTCATCCATTTTTCCTGCCTCCATAGGATTTCTCTCAACAAACCCCTCTCCTGACCCACTATCTCTAGTACTTCCTCATTTGTTTTCTTTTCGGTCCATTTCACCTTCTCCATTCTTCTCCACACCCACATTTCAAAAGTCTCCAATCTACGTTTATCCTCCTGCTTCAGCGACCACGTTTCCGCGCCGTACATAGATAGCTACGCTCCATATAAAAGTTTTTACGAGTCTTTTCTTAACCTCCCTACTCAACGTCCCCGTCATCAACTCCCTCCCCCTTGAGAAAGCCTCCTTGCCTAGCGCAATTCTTCTCCTTACGTCCCTACTGCTTTGACCGTGTTGGTCCAAAACACTTCCGAGATACGTAAACTGTTCTACCTGCTATATTTTTCCCCCTCCTATTTTAATGTTTAGCTTAGGCTTTTTCTTTCTGGAAAATCGCTTAACCTTTGTTTTATTAATATTGATTATCATCCCATATCTATCGCTTTGAACCTCCAATTCACTCAGCAATGCTTGCTGCCCCTTGCTGACTGAGCAACTAATGAATTTTAGACTAACCTAAATAATTTTAAAGTTGAATAAATTTTAAATTACTCAATACTGCTTTCATAAACCGTTTTCTCAGTCCCAGTGTTATCTTTTGCGTTGGGTTCGCGTGCATTATACGTATTGGTCAACTGATTTCTTTTATTTTCACAGGTTTTTGGGGAGACGTGGAGTGAGATGAGAAGAAAGACTAAGGATCAAACAATACCTATCCTAGAGCTGCATTTTTGGTGAGTTTCACTACCAGATTCATGAATCTTAAATTTTTTAAATGAGACATTTTGTTCACAGGCACGCTTCTTTGTTGATCCTAATAATCTGAGTCCTTTTTTCGTTACTGTGGCGGGTAAGGACTTAGATACAATGTAATAACAGCATGTAATGTAGTGTTATAAAAAACACTGGATTACTTAAGCGTGGATCTGCGATATTTATCACTGCGACCATACCTCGCTCGGAAGGTCTCCATGGAAAGGTAGGAGTAGGAAGATATATTTTGTTTGATTGGATTCCACGAATTTATTATAGGCCTTAAATTTATAAATAAATTATTTAATTGAGGCTGGAATTCAGCCAATATCTTCTGTACGAAGGGTAAGTACAAGTATTTAATTTTTCTAAAACATGATTTCAAATACATGATATTTCTATTTGGATCTCTAATATATTGAGAAAAAGGTGTTATCCAAAGTCTTTCTGTTTCACAAAATTTGCCATCTGATTGTCATTGAACTTTTGAGATATTTATATACCCAGTTATCCGAGGGATTTTATTTATTAGCGTTATCATTTATTATTATTATTTATGTACCCTGGCAGGCACCGATAGGGTGTGTAGCAGGGGGTGTATATACACCAGAGTAATTTTACCCGAACATGACTCTACCGCTTTCCCCACCTCCTATATTTAATATATTTATTAATACATTGGATCTATACATATATTTTTTTAAGTAATCTACCCGTAAAGGTAGGTTTTTGGATGGACACAACCATCAAATAAACATTTTGCAACTCCAAACTCTTCATCTCCCTGTACTTCTTTCCTTCCTTCATCCCGCCCAACATCCCTATCCTATTCCTGCCCTTTCCTCGCTTCCCCAACATTCTCCCCTCTATTACCTTCTTCAACATTCCACTACCGCTCAATACGCCTTTCATCCATTTTTCCTGCCTCCATAGGATTTCTCTCAACAAACCCCCTCCTCACCCACCATCTCCAGTACTTCTTCATTTATTTTCCTTTCGGTCCATTTTTATTTTCTCCATTCTTCTCCCCACCCATATTTCAAAAAGCGTCCAATCTACGTCTATTCTCCTATATATATATATATATATATATATATATATATATATATATATATATATATATATATATATATATATATATATGTTTGACCTGTGCAATGATAACTTCACCTGAAAATGATGTAGTTCATCGAAACTCGTTGATAATAAATTTTCATCTAGTGGAAAATTGTAGTAATCATCATCTCTGTTGTTATAGTAATGATAATAATTTTGGTCATACTTTAGTAGGAACTCATTATGATATATTTTGCATCAATCCAAAAAGGACTCATCCATTTTTCTATTTAAGACGTGAACTCTCACTAAGCCGTTGACCTCATAAAAGTTCCTATCCTCGCCCTTTGCAGTAGTAATACTGATACCCCGGTCTGTCCGTCGTAAATGTGCTTTACGATCCATGTCCCTTTTCTTTGAATTCCAGTGCTGTTTTGTCTGCTTCAGAAACATCTTATGGCTGCAGAGTACACGTCATCCGACTTAGGAGGAATGACATTTCTTTTCCTCGTATTTGCGTCCTTTTCGTATTTAAAACATTTTTAATATTTCGATTTCTCTTTGGGTGCCGCTTATAAGATGTAAGATTGATGCCTTGGTAAATACTACGCATAGCGCAAAAGCCCTTTCGCATTCTCCGTAGTACATATGTAGGTGAAGAGCTGTGAAAAAATGTTTTACTTTCCTGAGCCATCACAGTAGGTCGGACATTTACTTGAGCTCATTGAAGCTGCCAAGTCTTCCACCATGCGTCAATGGACAGGAAATAATTTGCTTTCCTTTCCTCCCTCTCTTTGCTATTAGACTTTCTTTCATAGGAAAATTTGGCTCCTATTACCGGTGACAGGAGAACGTTTTGTAGTGTTTCAAACTGTTTTCGCATGTGGCCATCACTAGGGTGCGCGTGGTTCGCGAGCTTCCCCCTCAAGACGCAAATAATATTTTAACTTCTGCAATATTGTTCATTTTTATTTTATTCGGTCTATTTCCAAGAAAATTCGATTTTTGAAATGACAGATTTGACGTTTCAGATAATTTTTCTGATCCCAAATAATTGACAATCTCCCTGCGCCACTTATTCCCCGAAGACACAGTATTGATGGCAATTGTAACTTAGTTACTGCCTCATTCTTTCGTCAACTGTAGGCTTCTGTGCTTATTTAGATTGTGAGATATATCTGAAGACCAAAGCCAAATTTTCCTCCAATATAAAATCTTAAGATTTTATGGCACCAATCATCCTTTCTCGGGAAAATTAATCCAGACTTGCAACTCCTGAGACAATGACGACATGCCATTGCATAATTATGCCCATACACTGCATGGGGATCGCAAATACAGAAATCCAACTCGACACACCCGTTGTGTATGTCGGTTTACTTATGCTTAACCGACGAGTTAGCTATTTGCCTAGGGCTCTTTTCAATAATGTCTAATGGGCTGTCTAAATTAAATTCATACAAACACTGTGCTTATGGTTGAACTCCGTTCTGTTACGGAGCACATAATATTGCTCATGTATGGGAAATCCATCAAAGTATACCTTTTATTATTTTATTAACACGCTTTTTCACTCGAATTTTCATTATTTAATATTTTTTGTTCAATGTTTTTCATATTTTAAACCTGCAGATGGCATACTGTTTCATTGATTCAATGTTTAACAGATATTCTTGACTCAAATTATGATTTTTGTAATATACAATTGTTTATTTGTGGCTTATATCCGTGATTTTTTCATCGGCATTAAACTTCAAAAACCCCAACAGGTGAAATTTCGTTTGAAGTAGTATTTGGTTCAATGACTTTCGTTTTAATGTTTTGTCATTCCTCAACTATGAATTTCATCAACATTTCTTTCATCCAAATCCTCTTCAAAGTCTAGAAAATTAATTTATGCCCCAAATATGTATAATAGACCCTCTTATATTAACTTACAGTCATCATCTATGCTTTATGCAAAATCATATATTCATCGTAGACACATCAATGAAAAATACTTTTGAATTAAAACTATGTGAAACCGTTTATTTAGTGTAAAACTTTGCAAATATGTATAAGAGCGCTTTTATTAATTAATTACCGATAATTTAGGAATTAAGTATAATAAGTTATTTCAGTGCAAAGTAAAGAAATCAAAAAATAATACTTCTGGTTAAATTAATTTGTGGGACACGATTTTTCTTTCAGAATTGAGTATTCGTTTTAACTCTAAATGAAGCTAGAATGTTGTAGTGGATAATTACTCATGAGTTTTTTGACGTTGATTAAAAACTTCCCCTGATCTTAATGATATTTCTGTTCTCATTAGAAGTTAATCGAAAAAAATATCTTTGCTATCACTGTTGTGATGATTTACGTACTTCAGGGTTTCGTCTGAAACATCTTAATATCGTGATATCTGCCAAAATCCATCGCTATCCATTTTAAAATTATCTTTTTCGAAATTGAATACACAATTGTATTCCAGTGTTCGTTTGAATGCCTATAATTTTTCATTAGCCATAAAAACGAAATTTGTGAACGGGTGAAGAAGCGTAGAGATTGTTTTCAGGTTTAGTTGACGAGACAACGACGTTCTCGCAAGAGACTCACATAAAAAAACATAGACCAACTACGAGTCACGGAAGTATTAGCCGAGAGTAATCTCTGGAATATTGGTGCCGTTTAATCACTCTTTAAAATAAATTCAGACACAAATAGTTTTATTTTAACATAGAGGAAAATAATTGTAGACCTAAGGTAGTCTATTACAATAAGAAAAGTATTCGGAGTAGTGGACGAAAATTGAATACTGAGAGGATAAAATCGCCGTAGATTTTCAGTGGCGGTGGGGGAAGGAGGGTTTGAGATGGGATGACAAAAGCGAAGCGAAAGAGAAGAGAGAGGGCGAATGAGCGTGGACATGGAGAGGGGTTGGAGGAACAGAGGGAGGGAAATGGGAAGAGAGAGGACGATGATTTCGAGAGGGTGGAATAAGGGAGAGGAGGAAGGTGCGCGCCCGCACACCACCTGGTGGCGGAGAAGGGAGCTGCGAGATTCCCTCCCCCTTCCATCCCACTGCCTCCCCTCCCTTTGCCCCCTCCCCCCTCTGTTCCCGGGAGCGACGCATCCCCTGCGCAAGGGGGGGGAGCGAGTGCGGGCCATTCGAATCGCTCGATAACCCAACTCCAGCAGCAGAGGAGCCGAGTTCTCTCTCTCCTCTCCCTGTGCGCCCCTCAGCATGGAGGATGAGGGGATAGGTTTAATAGAACGGGACTTTTCCTCCTCCTCCTCTCACCACCAACATCCCCCCCCCCTTTCTCCCACTCCACATCCCCCGTCCGCATTCCTTCTTCCCCTCCCCCTCGACGACGCCGCGGAGGAAAATTACTCTCGTCACACCACCAATTTTAATGAATTACACCGATCGATCCATATAGTTATATATTTCTGCACCCTTTGAAGTTATTATCGACAGTGGTATCTTACTCATTCTCACCTTACATCGTGACATGTGGACGCGTGGAACTAGGGGTGAGCCTGGATGGATGTAATTGCAGGAAGTTATGAATTTGTTTTATGGACCGTTGGCAAAAGGGAAAGTCGAATGAGGATGAAGTCTGTGCGTCTCAAATTTTGGATTGCTGATTTCGCTGTGGTGCGAAATTTCGATAGGATAGAGCGAATATTTAAACTTTGGAGTCTATTTTTTTATTTTGTCCAGGCGATTTAATCTATCGATGTACTTCGCGGTTTTAATAATTACCTAAAATAAAGAATGAAAGTGGAGGACGCTGTATATTTCTGAAGCCTTAGTTTGGCCCTGCTTGTGTCATAACTCGAGAGTGCGCTGCTTTTTATAATAAGAGTGTCACCCTTCTTTTAAGGATTTTAGAAAAGAAAACAGCGCTAGACTTTGATGATATTAATATAAAATTCGTGCATCAGTTCTTTTCTCTACAACGTCCAGATGATGGCCGCGTGTAAAAGTGGCAAAAGTAACGTAAATAAAACCTTTCCCATTTTTAATTACATCAGGTTAAGTAGTCGATGGATCAAGCTGGCATTGAGGTGTAAGGATAAGCGTAGATTGGAAGTTTGTTAGAAATTGGTAAAGAGAAGAATGGAAAGTACAAGGTTTAGAAAGGAAAAAAACAAGGCAGCGGAAAATGCAAGTTAGGAAGAAGGAAAATACATGTCAGCGGAGAAGTGAGGGTTACTTGGAGAAATTCAATGAGGCAGGAAAACTGGAGGCAGAGCATGTTGATTGGAGATGGAATGTTGAAGACCGTCATACAGATAGCGTAAAGGTAGGGAAAGGGAAAGAAAAGAGATGTTGGATAGAATGAACGGAAGCAGAAATTATTCGCAATTTAATTTAGGGTTTATTATTGGTAATCTCGTTGTGTCTTTTTAAGTGATGCTTATTAATTCTTTCTATAGTTTCAGGCTCAACTTTTTGGACGTTCATGTTCATTAAATTAATAACACAATTGATATATCCACTGTTCATTATTCTCGTACAACTAGTTTCAACGCTTTATGATAGCGTTGAAACTAGTTGTACAAGAATGAAGAACAGTGGATATATACTTTGTGTTATTACTTTAATGATGCTTATCAATGCTGAAGTTTTCAGTCAGTGCGTGCATCTGAAACCTACCATATGCGGTATAGTGCAATAATGACATTTCACCATAATATGGATGACTAAATTCACCTATCTACAAAGACGGACCTACCTAAGATGAATTATTCTGATATTTCTGAATGCGTTTTAATGCAGCCTGTAAAATATAAAGCGATCCAAATTTAAATGACGGTTCAATTAGTATAAGAATCGGCCCTTTCGGGACGTATTCTAAGAGAAAAATTATCTTCCAATATACATATTTGCAATAAATCGTCCTATACCGTCTTGTGTACGCAAATCTCAACCCGATAAGGATTATCATTTCCATTCGATAGAGAAAGTTCACGCGCACAAACTAATTTCTTTCACTCTTATTAATTATTTTTGCATCAGGTTTCCCCAGCGTGGATCATAGGGGTCTACAGTATGCTTGAGTAGCGAAATATCAAATTAGTTCATAATCTTATAAAAAACATGGAAAATATTATCTAATCGCTGTACAACCGAATTAAGTGTTTTAATTGTACATTTTTATATAATATTTACATATATGTGCATGTATATTTTTGCTTGATCCCACTACGAATTAATCAATTTCTTAAAATGCTAATGTTATAGCTCCATTATTTTGTGGCCTCTGGCGTCCGCGGGAATCATTGTCGCCCCAAACCCACCACTTTCCTCGAGGATTTACTTAGCAATCTTTCCTCCTAATTCCTAATTCCATAAAGGGATTTCGATATTCAAAAATATGAGGGTGGTATGACGTACAAGTAACATGCTATTAACAGTAATAATGATCAAACGTGATCCAGCAATTAGAGAAAATGTTTAACTGAGTGAAACAACTAGGTGCTACCTGCAAACGTGAATTTCTAAACTATTTCCTTTTAGTCTGAATATGAATAAAAGGAACGGTACCTACGGCCTTATGAATATTATGGGGAGTGCTTAATAACGCCGAGGGTCAATGCTATCTAGTAAACTTTTGTCAGAGCGTTTTTTGTTATCATATTTCGGTTTTATCGTTTTTTATATTCTAACCCCCCCTATATCATTTTATTTTTATTTTATGTTAACTATTTATTTATTTATTCCTCTCTAATTTCTCTCACCATATCCTATGCCCATTTGTAAAAGTACGGCTGGGGTTGATTCTTCCCATAATAGTCTGAACAATTTTGGTCCTACAATATTTTTTGTATTTTTAACGCACGTCTACCATATTCCTTTCAGTTATCCCGAAAAGTAATGTTTAACTTATATTTTGGTATTTATGATATTCTATTTTTAACTTTAATTGTGTAGTAAATGATAAAAGATGACTGTAGTAAACCCTTGTCTAAGAAATGCTCCAAGAATGATGAAATAAATTAATGAATGCCACGGATATCATCGGATAAGTGCTATGAAGATTCAGGGAGAAAAGAGTAGCTTTGAATATTTCCCAGAGTCGCTAACGAAAGAAAGAATCGACTGGAATCACTTCTTAAGGAGATTTTGGAATAGCAAAATCATGGTATTCAACCGTCAGGTCGGTTTGACAGGTGACGGCGGATCTAGCCTAATAAGAAACTATATACGACCTGTTAAATTCACAAATCAGGTTATTAGGGAGACCAGCTTTTTTCTTTTGCCGCGCGTAGTTGATCAGGAAGGACTGGCAGGCGAAAATATCACTCAGCTTGGGTGAAGCCGAGGATGCTCTAAGGAGTCACCAGGGATCGAACCGGGCCCATCCGGTCAATAGGCTGCCACTGTGTCCATTGGACTACCACACACATTTTGGAATACAGAAAACAGGTAATAGGAGATACGAAAGTAAGGAGCTGGGTGATAAAACTTTAAGTGTGAAAGATGAAGATCAGCTAGCTTCAGAAAACCATTCTCCAAAGTGACAACTTTTGATGATGATGGGAGCATCAAATCACTTAGATTTTCGTACCCCGGTGGTCTTATCCAATTGGAATAATTTTTTGCAAAAGATCCATCATTTATGCGTAGATATTTCCATGTGTATGCTTATTGAAATAAAAGTTTACATTTTGTCAAATGCATAACTTTGGCTCATATAATGAACTTTTCGTGTGGTTAGAGAATAGAGGAAATATTTAGGTAAAAAACGCCAGAATTCCTGATGAAGTAGACATACTGAATGAGATTTTGAAGTGCGCGCCAGAGGGGGAATGCTCTAAAAATTGGAGAGAAGAAGGAATAGGGGGCCATATTAAATAAAAGGCTTTTTGGACCCTGTAAGCAGACGAAATTCCACGAGATATTGTCTGGGGCCATGAAAACACTACTGATATACTGCCGATGTTGATAGTGTCTTTACATTTATGATTTGAACGTTTCTGTTTGTCATTATCACAGGATATGGTCAGCAATTGTAATAAATTGAATTAAAAGCAAATTTCCAAAACAAACAAAATGTAGAATCTGCCATATTTACGTGGTTAACGAGCTTATTCTCACTGTTTTTGAGGAATTTTTTCTTACGATAAATCATTATTTAGATTTTAAATTCCAATTTTGTGCCACCCCATCCTTAAAATTTCTCTTTATGTTTGCGGGTAATCAAGATTCAGTTTGTCAGCCACCTTATATTACAATGCTTAGCACAGTAGAATATCAATTTTGTGGCTACGGGGTGAGAATCAATGTAAGCAAGTCAAAAGTTATCAGATTTTCGAGAAGAAAGAAATCCAAGTTAAACACATAATGGGATGGCTGCAACAGTTAGAACAGTTTGACTATCTAGACTGTGTTTTGGACCAAAATGGTCAGGGTAGTAGGGACATTAGAAGTAGAATTGCATCAGGAAAAAAGGCTTTCACAAGGAGGAGGGAATGGGAGGGATATTGGGTAAGGATCCTCAGAAAAAATTTGCGAAAATTTTATATGAATCGTGGTTTCATGTGATGCTGAAACATTGTCTTTGAAGCAAGATGGTAGGATTAGATTGGAGCCTATTGAGATTGGGGCGCGGTGAAGGATGGTAAAAGTAAAATGTAGTCAAAGGAAAACAAACGGAGAAGTACTAGGCATCATTGAGTAGGAGAAAGGATTTTTGGGAGCAATGCAAAATAGGCAGGAAAAGTGGATGCCGAGCTTTTAACTAGGGGATGAAATATTGAAGACTTTTAGAAAGAAGAACGTTAGGCAGGCGAATTAGGGTGAGAAAAAGGATGAACATGTTGGACGGAATGAATGGAGGATGAATATGTGCGGAATTCAAGTTTGTTGTGGTGTAGGCTTTCAGGTTAAACTTTGTTGGAGGAATCTAAGAAAAGTAGGGGCACAAAATTTGTGTCTCTCCAAAATCTCCTTTAAACGGTAGATAACTAAGTAATAGTGATAAAAACTACTTGGAAACGACTGAAATAGTCGATGAACCAGACAATATGGTGCGTATCCTGTCGTCGAGACGGCGGAACTCGTGACCGCCTCGGAGCACAGTCGGTCCAAACCGGGTGGACTTCGATAAAGCAAAAGAGATTTGCAGTGAAATCCGCTACTGTCCAAGGTTAACCAGGGAGGTAATAAAAATCTATAAAAATCCCGATAATTGCAGCCAAGAGGACGATTATGTGATTTCCAATAGCTGAATGATTATTCAGGATCAGGACCAGACGCCCGGCTCGACCAATCAGAGCCATCCTAGAGCTCCCATTCCACTTTACATAAGGTGGCCAAAATCGACGCCTTCGATCTATGACGAGTATTGCATTGCTTTGAATACTATGTGCACTCCGACATGTGAAATAGGGACAAATAATGGCAGTAAATAAAAACCTTTTAAATCGACGCATCGTCATTTCTGGCCTGATGATGCAGCATCGCTGGAGAAACTACAGGTTTGTATTCTGGCCAAGAGACACCCTGACGCGGAGGAACGCCCGAGAGCCGTTACTATTCAGGATCAACGCTGCAAAAAGCTCATATATCAATCCATTTGCAGTTTGTGCGTGTATTCTTGGGCTATACTCCGCGTTGCTCCATAAATTGCTCCACTATAATTCCAAGATAGTCAGTACCAAACACGGTTCGAATTAGGATTCAGCCAGGGCTAGTTCCTGGGTCTTACCTTGCGATTAGAGCCCATCTGGTAACAATGCACCTTGAACGGAGAGAGAAGAGAGTAAGAATCCAAACCGGAACCAGTAAGAATTGATATAGGTCAGTTATGTTCAAAGTCAACTTTTCTATGGATGGCCTATAGATAAACGTACATAGATGGCCTCTCATGGTTGCCATGGTACCCTTTGTCCCTTCATTTACCCACACCCTGATCCTCTCAATTTGTTTGAGGTTGCCTGAATACTTTGCACCCGCGTCATTTTATGGGTTACACATCGCATCAAGACTTCGCGAGACTCGGCTTCCAATCTTCCAACTGCGGTCCTTCCGCGGTACCTAACTGCATGCCATCATCCTTTTATCGGCCGCGGTGGGTATGGGAGTTTGTCCCTCCCGGTACGTGGAATTTGCACGATAACTCATCTTTTGCAATACCCACTTCATCTCTGATGTCTCTCCCACCATGTCACATTGGGATCTCATTTTTATTTTCCATCGACTTCTTAATCGTCTGAGTCCTTATCCTAGTTCTCAATTTGTTACCTAATTCCATTTTTTATCTTACGGATATTTCTACATGCTTTCGCTCTTAGGGGTATGTTTATTTCAAGTTGTGCCACTTAATATACTTCTCTACTAACAGCAAGCTGGCGTCGACCTATTTTCTCTGTTATTACGTGTATATTTTGATATAGACAATGTATACGCCATTGTCTAGGTATTGGTTTATCTTTCCGTATCTTTTAAATACTTCAGAATATGTATTGCACAAAAATTGAGCTAATTTGATTTTCATCTGAAGTCTTGTGCCTAATCTCTGATGCTTAGAGTTCTTCAATGTGCAATGAAGATCATAGGAACTCTGAAACAAATGTGAATTAAGCGTTATAAACTACCTATAGCTATTATGAAAAGCACTAAGGGTGATTGTTAGGGCGTAATCATTTATATATTCCGCACAGGCGAGCTCCTAGGGCTAAATTGTTTTGTGGCTTTGAGAACCGATCAGCTAAGTATTTTCGTAAGGTAAATTATCCACTTTTACGCAGTTGAAAAGAATATGAAATATTTTATTCTACAGTTCTTTGATTGATTTAGTAGTGATTTTCCCTAATTTTCTCAGATTTTGAAAGCCCTAATGTGTGCTTTTGGTATGCAAGATAATTGTAAAATCGTGCGGTGCTGACTCACGCAACGGTAATTTAAAAGTGAGCGGAGACAGAGTAAAAAAAAACACTAAGCACATAGTATTAACACTTATTCATTGTACCTTGGAGTTAACAAACGATGTCTCATATACTATTGTTAGATTCAAAATTATATAACCATGGGCTCTATAAGTGTTGTGCATATGGCATATAACTCGTACAGGTTCTGAAACAGCCATGTTTCAGCTAAATTCATCGCAGTAAATTATTAACCTAAATTTTCCGTCAATGGCTTTTGAACAAGAGAAAACCACGCGGAGAGGATGAAAAACGAGGATAAATGCTCGTTTTTTTCAAGTTACGACGAGCATGAAAACCTAGAGCCTTACTCCAGCCGCAGTCAGTCAATTGCTCTCATCCACCTAGCCCCTCCGAAAGGGTGCCATTTGTTTGCTTGGAGCGGAAGTTCGAAGAAGACCTCCGAAATGCACGTTAACGCTTTGAAAAGTATGAAATTTTCGCTCCAAAAAATATTTTGAAAAGTGTTTTCAAACCAGTGTGTTACAAACGTTTCATGACACAAACATTGACAAAAATTTTAAGCGGAGGACTTTGATTCAGATTGTGCGAATGAATCGATGTCTCTTGAAATTGTTGAAAACCACTCATGTTTCTGGCGCTGACAGTAGGTTTAGAGTTTGCTTTGTTTATGGTGTAAATTTTGTCAACCTGAACACAACAGTTTTTCGTTAATGACCATCGAAATAATAATAATCAAAGGAATGTTTCGCTTCGTTTATTGGCCCCTTGGAGTGGTTCTCTCCCGCTAAAGGCCACTGAAGTAGAATTTAAGTCAGTCATTTTGTGGCACGTATACTTACAGTTCAGGCATGAAAATTAATGAATCTATTTAGTATTTTTCTATACGATACTGGATAGGTGAGCTAGGTAATAGTCCCATATACCACTGTCCCCACATTTAATCGAACAATAGTGATTTGGTTTTTATTATGTAACTCGCAAATAGTAGAATAAAAATTCATTAAATTAAGAACACAGTGTATACCTATATATCCACTGTTCTTTATTCTCGTACAACTAGGTTCAACGCTTATGCGTCATCAATAGGTACAGTTGAATAAAAGTTATTTGGAAAGGGTTGCGGCTATGTTCAGAACAGTCTTAGCAGCAGTATATAATTACGGAGTGGGAAATTTTATGGTCAAATTGGAAAAATAAACTGTAAGTACAAAAAATCTGTCGTTCCCAGCTTCTGTTGTATATTATCATTCACAGTTGAAGTATCATCCGTACAACTTTGAGAATTTGCATCGACGCGGCCACAGGAGTGACGCTGACGGTCTTCCTAATATACATACGTATCATTGTTCCTATATGCGTCGAAGAGGAATGACCTCACTCCTAGCTCATTTCAATGCGTACCTTATCTCAGCTCGATCTTCTAATTTCTTCTTCCACCTTTCGCAGTTTTTGTGATTGACCAACACCGAAGTTCGCTTTTCTTTTGCCTGAGAGCTAACAATTTCAGGTACACGTTGCACAAATCAGATTTTTTTCATCATCGTTCTTTATTTCTTTCCCTGTAATTTTCTGTATCATTTTACTCAAAGGTCTCCATCAGACTTTCCTGGGAAAATGATCATTTGAAAACCAATGTTGTTATCAGTTAATCAAATCAGAAAACAAAAATTGTTATCAGTTTACGATTGGTAACGTAGAATTAACTCCGCTTATATATAATTATTTTATTACAATAATAGTAGCATTAAGTAATTAAACAACCTTAACTTTAAATTATCCAAGTGAACATCATTAAGTTAACAATAAAATGGTATTTTATGATTTAAATCGAAAACGTAAATAGGTAGTCTTTCATATATGTTAAGTAAATTGAGAGCCTTCATGTAATTAATTGTAAAAATTAATTCCAGTTTATCGTTTCAAAGTGGATAATTGATGCAGACACTTAATCAAAGTCAATAATGAATCCATTACTCGTATATTAAACATATGAATTGTTCGAAACTCACAATTTGGCCATCCATTGTTATATGGACGTGAGAGGAAGAAAATTTAAAATTTCCCTTGTGCTACACGATCCCGATTATCTTTCGCATAATTGATATCGTACGAAATGATTCGAGTAAAAGTTTACATCTTGCTCATCTACTATGAATGCATACAGTTTTTGAAATATTGAGAGCGAGTGTGCTGAGCTCTCTTGACTATCACTCTCATTTTACTAGCGTTTCACAGCGTGATTGAGCTTCCAAGATTCCGGCCCCTCGGCGATCGGTTTTGATGAGAGGGGATTGATGTAGGGCCGGCTAATTTAATTGAATCGTGGATAATAGACCCACATCGCGAGGGCCTTCATTTTTCTGGAGAGTGCGAATTTTTCTTTCTAAGCGTAATTCCATTTCGAAAAATTAAAAAACGTGACCCCTTCCCTGGAAATCCTATACTAATTTTTATAGGCTTGACCTCTTTGATATAGACTCATAAACATATAGGTGTGTGTAATTTTTCATAGGTCATCACTATCCCCCAGCCCAGCTTCCACTTTAGATGCTATGAAGTTTTCTAGCTTTTTTTCATAATTGTCTATTGATTTTGGAATCCCTGGCCGTATGTATGTAGGTGGGTCATCCGATTGGCCAATTCGGGCGTTACCCAGGTCAGATTCTGTCCAAGCTGAGTGAATTTCTGTAGACTTATTGGCTCGCTCAAAGGGGCCTGCCTGACCCTATTTCCCACTCGTGTGGCATGATATATCGCCGTATGTACCATCAAATAAACTTTAGGATTCGCAAGTGCGATTCTATTTTTTAATGCAATGGGATATTTTCACATGTTGATTTGGCTGATTTCAAACTGCCTTTGGAAATACAGTGCTTTCTCGAATGGTTTTGATTTTTTTACTGGAGGAGAGCAGTCACTAGAGAAGGAGAAGATTAGTCTGTGTGCAAATTCATAGTCAAAGCAAATAGCAAGAAAGACTGCATGCGAGTTCATAAAACTATGCTGTTCTATGAATATTTCATTATTGTTCTTGTGAATTAACGATAGTCGTCTGTCGTAGTAAACGAAATATATATGTGGGTGTGCGTGTGTAACAAAGGGGGTTATGAGGTTTTCAAGAAAGAGAAAGGCTAAGTTGAAAGTTAAAATTGTAGGGTAAAACTAGAGTATATGAAACAGTTTACCTATCACGGAATTGTTTTGGACCAAAATGGTCAAAAAAGTAGGGACATTAGGAAAAGAATTGCGATAAGCAAAGAATCTTTCACAAGGAGGATGGATAAAAAGAGACGTTTCAGGCGTGATATGGTGGAATAACATGATTAAATGAAATTAGCAATTTTCCAAAAAAATATATTTTTTTGTGGAAAATTATATTTCCACAAAAATATATATTTTTGTGGAAAATTGCTAATTTTATTTAATTAAGGAGGACGGAGTTGATGACAGGGAAATTGAGTAAGGATGTTAAGATATGGCTCGTGAAAACTTTTATGAGGATCGTAGTTATGTACAGCGCGAAAACCTGGTCATTGAATCAAGATGATAGGCGTGGATAGGAGGCTTTGCAAATGTGGGCGTGGAGAAGGATGGAGAAGTTGAGGTGGACAGAATGTATAACAAAAGCGGAAGTGCCGTGAACGGTGGGTGAGGAGAGGGGATTGTTGGGAGAAATCATAAAGAGGCAAGAAAAATAGATGCAAAGCAAATTGATTGCTAGTGGGATGTTAAAGACTGTGATAGAGGGGATGTTGGACGAAATGAAGGGAGGGAAGAAGTACGTGCAATATGATGTGAAGGGACTTTTTTGTAGAGTAGAAAGTTGAGTTGCGTATTAATAAGAGAGACAAGAGAAATATTTGGTTGTTTTTTCCATGCCAAATTACCTTAACGGGTCGATTACCTATTCTAATAACTGCACATATGTGTGTATATATATTTATTTATTAAGCATGAAACATGATGAGCATGAAATACACGGAATTAGTCATGAAAAATAAATTTTATGAATAGCGAAAAGAATAAGTGAGACGGCAGTACTGCCCATCGTTGAAAAGTTGGTAGGAAGAATGTAACGCCGTTGTTTGAGATCACCATTAACTGCAGATTAAGTACAAATTACTAAAATTCGTCAACGTATCGAGACGTATTTGTGCATCGACACACCGATGCCGGTTCCTCTGCCAGTCGCAGAGTGCTTCCTGGAAGGCGCCGTTGAGAACGTTCAGCGTTCAGGCACCCCGTCAAGGCCTAATTGGCGTCATTTAGCATTCCAAAATGATTGCCTTTCAAGTTCATTTTTAATCTTCAAAACAAAATGAAATCCGGCGGTAC
The DNA here is from genome assembly GCA_037158775.1 of Hetaerina titia. Classification (NCBI taxonomy): domain Eukaryota; kingdom Metazoa; phylum Arthropoda; class Insecta; order Odonata; family Calopterygidae; genus Hetaerina; species Hetaerina titia. The sequence goes on from CM073778.1 coordinate 35,794,334, forward strand.
CACATTGGGGTTGAAGGTCACTTTCACAGCAGCCCAAGAGTTCACGGATAGATTGTCAAACATTGGGAACAGTCTTCTGAACTACCGACAGCACTTTGGCGGCCATCTCGCACGCACCTTTCTTATGGATAAATCGTGTGTAAAAAATGTGATGCACTAACCTTTTCGGAATAATGCCCTCTTTGGCTAACATCATGACACTTTCGGAATTGAGCATGTCTCTTGCTTTTTGCACATTTTCGGTGCACTGTACCGTTGACGGACGTCTAGGGCGTTCCTTGTCACCAATCTCCTCTCTACTCTTTCAGAACTTCTTGAAGCAGCGGAAAACCATTCCTTGGGACATTGCGTCACCTCCATAAGCATCCTTAACCTTTATTATGGTCTCCAAACCCGATTTTCCGAGTTAAACACAACATTTTATCACGTATTGTTGCACCATGGAACGTGACATCATAAATTTGTGGCGCGACCCTTAATCAGGAGTCCAGTCTAGTAGCGATCCGCGCGCTGTAACGGCCTGCAGACAATTGACGCGGGTCGCGTTGCTTTCCCAAGATTTACCAGCAATAATTGCCCCACTCCAGCCGTCCGCGTCGATGAGAAAGAAATCATTCTACTTATTCTTGTGGCAGACCCTGCTTTTTAATTGATCTGCCTATGTCCTAAAAACTAATTGATACATTAAAGATTATCCTGGTAAGATCACAGTATGATAAAACAATAGGGTCATTGTAAAATTAATTTACAGTAATCACCACATCATTAATTATATTTCGGTAACACATTCGTTAATGATACATTTTTAATAAGGGATTACTCAATTGAATAGTAAAATTACGCAAAAAAATCGCAAAATTATGGCATGAGAACGCTTTTGATAGGCTGCGCTTATTCATTTATAATTTTTATCAACTCATGTTATTTCATAACCATTTACTTTCGAATTTTGTGACACCGAAGGGTATTAATAATATTTTCAAAAGAACCCTTAGTATAAATATCTCTTATCGCAAATTTGTATACTCCGGAATGTAGTTTTGCGCCTATCAGGTCACTCTTGTCTCCAAAAGACCTTCAAGGGGTTAGACAACCTCCACAGTGTGCATTAACCATCCTCAAGACTGGCTGAACTCGAATCGGAGAATTTTGGATCATCCGATGGGTCCTTATCTCATAAACTATAACAGCCGGCTCTTAAATGGAACGGTTGCTATACTTATTCCCGAAAGGTATAATATTTTTTTTGTAATTTTAGGATAAGTACATTTTATCACCATAGTATTATTAATTCATCGTTCACACTTAAGGAAACCAACTAAATTGTTATATTCTTTGTTCAGAAAAATATCGATAAAAAACAAATTTGAAATAAGCCAAATCATAATTTAAGAGGCATAACCTATATTCTGGAGATAGTGTTGGAATTAATTTAGTTTTAGAGATGCGTAGAAATCGACGTGGCGAATTAGCTTCTTCACTGCAAAGTTAAAGTGGGAAACCTATTTTATTTCCGCTATAGTGCTGAATTGAGAGCCCTTTTGAAGATGAATCATGCGTAATCACTCAAGAAAAGATAATTGCCAAAAATGCCATTCTACTAAACTTTTCCGCCAATGCGAAAAAACATGAACCTTCTTGTGTATAACCTCTAGGATGAAAACTCCGCCGTTTGCTGAGGAACCGGCAGAAAATTTGGCAGATGTATTTATTGCGTATTGCCTTTATCAGATTCCATATAATGATCCATCTTCACATTTTGCTTAAAATATTAAGATTTTTTTAAATGCATGCGTAATATTCCTGGCGAACAAAAATAAAGAAAATAGCTATATTTAACACATTTCTGAGTCGTAATTTTATTTTGGCATAATATGCCTTTCCTGAAACGTTGACAAAACTGAATCGTCAGTGTTTTACTTAAAAATTTAGATTTTTATCTATTTAATTACGGTAAATCTACATACATGTGGGTACTATGCTAATGTATTTAAAGCATACTGTTAAGGGTACCGATCGCAATAAAGCCTCCAGCCAATTCGGAAACTTTATCGAGGGCTAGGAAGGTCCATGGTTTCGTTCTGCCGAAGCAGATGGAATTCCTGAAAATCTGTTCTTCGGGCATTCTTTTGAATTCGTTGACCCCGCGTGCTTCGGTAGTTCGTGTAAGATCTTTTGTTTGCTTTGTAAAGTGACTTCAGACTATGTTAAAAACAATTGTTTTCTCTTCGGTAGGAATTTAGCAGAAGTTACTATTTTGCAGACGTCTATCAATGAAAAACTACCAATTTCTTCGCCTCGTTTTCTCGCAGAGTCATCTCTTCATTCACGAATTTGAGGACATTGGTAAAAGACCGAAATTGGTTAAGTATGAGTACCAATAAAGAGGGTTTCCAAAAATATGATAATTGGCAAATATCACTAATATTTTAAAGTTGTTTCGTGTATTTTTCCATGCAAGCCGGACTCTACGTCAATGCGTTCCTGTTTCCTCATCCAACAAATGTTGTTCGAACATCCATCGTGTGTCTAACAACTTCTGATGCGGTGTTAACAGCTTCTAGTATTTTAACCAACCTAATTTAATGGCATTACTCGTTCTTATTACACAATGCCTGAATGTTGAATTCTGTGACCATATCATTGATGTGCCTTTAACGTAGATAATACACGCTGGGTTTCTCGTATTGCTGGAGCTTTATATTTCTGGAAGGTTAAATAAGCAAGTGCCAGAAATAAAAGCTCCGATTCAAAGCAGAAATTGACAGAAAGGGGCCTTAAACCGAGGAGCCATTCAATGCCATTCGATTAGCGATGGCTGGGGTCGACGACGGATTTCTCTCCCACACCCTCCGACCGTCACCCCTTCCTCTTCGCCCTGAAATCTTACCTATCTGTAATTACGAATCAGTTCATTACAGAAATAGGAAGTTGACATTGCTTCATTTGAGTGGATGTTTGCATTCATGTCCACAAGGAGTAACGTCTTCGTTCTACCTTAGTAATGACGTTTTGTAATTGGACTTGATGAAGAGATTCGCTGCTATTTATTATTTCATCTTTTCACCCAGTGATCTCTACGGTATATAATTCCACCCAATATAATGTATTAATAATAATATTAATCCAACGCAAAGCTAGTTGGAGCATAAACTAGGTTTGTCTTCGAAATATACGTTATGTACCCAATCGTTCAGAGTCAAACCATCAAATAACCGTAGCTAAGATAAATATATTTTTCTTTGCTTCTCATGACTTTTATGCATAAAATTCTTTTCGTAAGTTTCTGATTCCGTTCAATCGTAGAACACCTGGATTATTATGGAAACTTTGATTCCTTTGTGAGATTTGACTATAGCCAATGCGTTGAAATGTACAGAGTTTTTATTATTAAATAATTTGGCTATTTCCTTATTATTTCTTATTTTGGCATATTTCTTTTTAGGCAAAGGTATCGCTGATATTTTGTAGAAGTATATGGAAATGGAAAACTCTTCATTCATCCCGATGGAAGGTTCATGGGAGAATCGTGAGTACCGTATTTATTTCCTCAATTTAATAGAAATGATAGTCTATTCAAACTTATGATTTGTAAACGGCTGAAAAACCAATCATAATATATCCCTTTAAGCAGATGTTTCAGTTTTGGTATGATTTATTATTTTCATTTAAGGAGCTTAAGCGTAACTGAATGCAATTCCAAAGTGCTAATGTACTATATAAATGCTAGCGTTAGATATAGAATATTCGTAATGCTCAAGATTTACTTGATGGTTTAAGTAGTATAGTGCAGTATATTTTTGTATGAGAATAATTCCCCTATTTTGTTCAAGTGTATATATGCACAAGGTTCTTGATCATGTAGCAATAGTGAAATTAAGCATTTTGCTGAAATTCCGAGAAATCAATCGTGGTAACATATTAGACATTTTTTTTAATCTTACAAAAAGAAGATCTGGTTAAAGGAGAACCTTCCCGGCGATTACTTTACAGGTTGACGTTTACATGCATCACTTTAAAATGTTGAGTACCCGCTTCTTCGAGCACTACTGCTCCCGTGAAGAATGAGGTGTAATCTCAGTTACAAAAAATATTTGTCGAGTTTATTTTAAAATTAGAAGTTTTGGTATATCCCCATGTCAAGTATGAACAAAGACTTCATTCTATGTCTTGCTCATAATACTGCAGCTGTGTACTATTTCCAAACTCATGTTTTTTTCCTCGAACGGATTTGTATGTCGTGGTTTATATTTAAGCGTCTGCGTTTTATCACCATCGCACGTACGAATTAGCCTAAGAGGTAGTAGGTTTTTGGCCGGTTTTTAACAACTGTTACGAGATACATCCTCGTGGACTACTGATTTCTTCCTCCCATCATAAACTGTCGTTATAGCTTTCTTATGTTCTTCTTCAGCTCTTGATATCTTCCACCAGCCTTAGATCCATCCAAAAGCCCTATTTTTATCTTTACTTTTCCTGGTTTGTCCAGAGATTCCTCTATCTCCGCCTACAGAATCCAACTCACTCTCAATATCTCCTCCTCTCTCTCATTCTACGAGGATCATCCGGAAAGTAGTACCCGTTCGTGAAATAAAGACACAAAAGTAAATATTAACAAACATAAAAAATTTTATTTGAAAGAGGATACTTTAAACTACTTCTCAACATAATCTCCAAGCAAATTAAGGCATTTGTCATAACGTGTGACAAGTTTCTGTATTCCTGCTGCATAGTCCTTCGCCGCCAGCTCATTGAGATACAGGGTCACTCCTTCTTTAAGTTCTTCATCGCTGTCAAATCTTTTTCCTGCCAAAAAGTCTTTAAGCTTTGTAAAGAGATGAAAATCTGAAGGGGCCAAGTCCGGGCTATACGGTGGATGGTCGAAAGTTTCCCATTTGAATTGCTGCAAAAGTTTTTGTGTTATCCCAGCTGCATGAGGCCTGGCATTGTCATGAACGAGAATGACACCAGTAGACGATAGACCTCGCCGCCGATTTTGTATTGCCCGCCGTAATTTCTTTAATGTTTCACAATACGCATTGGCATTAATAGTGTCTCCACGGGCCATAAAATCAATAAGCAATACACCTCGTCGATCCCAGAAAATGGTTGCCATGAGTTTCCTGGTGGACAGAACTGTCTTGAATTTTTTTGGTTTGTTTGGTGAATGAGCATGATGCCACTCCATTGACTGTCGTTTACTCTCAGGTGATGCATAACAAACCCATGTTTCGTCACCAGTAACTATGCGAGTCAAGAAAGAGTCTCCTTCATCAGAATAACGTCCCAAAAACGTCAGTGCTGCAGCCATACGCTTGGTTTTGTGCTCATCTGTAAGCATGCAAGGGACCCATCTTGCACAAATTTTTGCATAATGCAGATGGTGTTTAACAATTTCATGAACAATTGTTCGAGAAACATTGGGAAAATGCTCACAGATGTCATCAATTGTGACGCGCCGATCGTTCCTCACGAATTCGTCAACTGAGCTCACCAGTTGGTCTGTAATGATAGACGGTCTCCCCGAACGCTCATCGTCGTGTGTGTTCCCCCTCCCCATGTTGAAGTTGCGACACCACCGCCGAACAGACGACTCGTCCATTACATTGTCTCCATACACCTCCTTTAATTGGCGATGAATATCACATGGGCGAACGTTTCTTGCATTGAGGAATTTAATCACTGCCCTCACTTCACAACTGGCGGCGTTCTCAATTTTTTTAAACATTGTAAACAATCACAGAAACAACACAGGCAATGCTAGCGTCATGCAACTTGGCTCAGAGAAGGCAGACAAGCCACTGAAGCTATCTGACCTCGTCCAGCGGCTACTCGCGTCGTCAGCACTTCATGCGGCACGAACGGGTACTACTTTCCGGATTCCCCTCGTACCTTCACCGAATTTCAGCTCGCCACTTCCTCCCTTCCAAGTTCGACATATCCAAAGCTTCCTCTCCGTCATTCCTATTTTCATCATTTTTTCTCTCTGTTCAAAAGTCCAATATTCGTTCATCCTCTTGCCTAAGAAACCGGAGTCGCGTTTCTCGAAAAGAAAATATTAGTTTACAATCCTCGTAATGTGCACATTAGAAGTTTGCTGTCATGTATTAATTGCGCTTGCTCCATGGAGAATGCACACAGTATGCAAATTTGAACATTATTATGGTTATTACGTTTAGGGACATGATGGTCCAGTGGGTAGGGTGCTGGGATACTGACCCGAAGGGCCCGGGTTTGATTTCGGGGACGCCTCCGGGAAGCCTCAGTTTCAACCAAGTTACGGTATTTTCCGATTATCAGATCTTCCTGGAAAACAAAAGGCAGCATAGGAATTATAATTGGCTATCCTAGCCTGATGGGTAAATTCCACGCTTGGGCCGTTGGGTTTAGTACTAGGTACTTGCAACTCTACCCTTACGTCTCAAACTAACCTATTAAATTTTTATTCGGATTGATAATTGTGGTGGTGTTGCGTTTGAGACGGTTTTCAGGTGATGTGTGAACTCATTTATAACTGCAAAAAACGACCCTCCAGGTTTCAGAATTATGCAGCTCTGCGCTCCATATTAATTCTGTGCAAAGTATGAACTTCGGGAAGAAATCTCCATCCTGCTTTTTTTTAGCAATTGTTAATCACCATGACATGTTTCGTCCATAGAAAGTGCGAATTTTCTAGATCAAGTGAGCTGTATTTTATTGGTTCAGTAAACAAGAAAATTATTTTGGAATCGTCCCATATTCTGTTCGCGTCCCTGGAAATCAGGAAAATCGGCAAGGAAAAGTCCAAACAATCTCATTCAACCACGAGACGTCCGTGATTCCCCCCATTTCACACAAACAAGCACACACGCATCACGTCATATACATACCTGCATGCATACATACTTTGATTTCACCCTTCCATCCCGACCACTTCCGATCGATTCGCGAGATAGACTCCCCGCCCTTCCCCCACACCCTACATCCCTGCTCCGGAAAATCGGAGAGGACACCGGCGGCACTCAGTCAGGGCCGCGGAGGTACACACACACGTGCAAGGTGGAGCGGGCCCTCGCGGAAAATTCCAATAAAGAGTTAATTAAGGGAAAATACTCGCACATCCCCCCGGAGCAAACGTCGAAGCGTAAGCTAAGGCGCGTTATCAAATCTCCTACACGGGGAGGATGCGTGGAGGGGCGGTGGGGGGGGATGGGACGGGGGAGAAGCGCGTAGGCTCACTCTGTGCTCTCTCAGTTGCGCGCGGGGGACGGCGGAGAGGGTGTCCGGGGTGTGGGGGATGGGATCAGAAGGGCGGCACATCGGCGTGGGCGTAAGTTAAGGGCGGGTTTGGCGGGAGGCAGAGGGGAACGGGGTGGATACCCCGCCCCCTTTTGCGTGGGCGGCAGGGCGAGGGGCGGGAGATGGAGGGAGGGAAGGGGGTGGTCGGGTTCGCAGAGTGAATTCTTCCCCTTCCTCCACCCCCCCGGCGTCCCTTCGCCCGCCCTTCGGCTCGGCCTCCTAAAGGACGAGAATCGGAGCCCTGAGGACGGACGGGAGTGTGTGTGACCGAGCGGGCCGCACCGAGTTACGCAGCCCTGTGCGCTGCCCGAGTTGGGGAACCGTTTCCAGGGCGGCCGCGCTCCTGGAAAACCCTGGGAATGCCCTGGATTGGGAAAGTTTCTGGAAAACATGGAAATGCCCCGGAATATCTGTGCAAATACGGTGACAAAGCGTATTTGTTTTTTTACCAGAAAATAACCTATGATTGAGATATTACCTTGGAGAACCCTTCACCCCTCTTATACGCTCCATTCTATGCGTTTGAATAACCCGCCGTAAATATTCAATAGCAAAGCTTTGTGACCAAACAGAACCCGAAAGAAGCGATGGCAGCGCTTACTGTTCTTCGCTGATGTAGCCAGAACCGTCGGAAAAAAATAATTCCTATTTAAAATGAGTATTAAGTCTTTTTAGGTACTTGGTAGATTCTGGGTTATAATTTATAACAGGCAATTTTTAATTATGGTCAAATAGTATTAGCATAGATATAGGGATGCGATTCGTAAAAAAGCTTTGTATGATAGGAGCAGCAAGAAAATAGAATTGGAGTCGGTGGAAACGTACTGATGGAGAATAGTACTGAAAATAAAATGAATAGAAAGGGTAACAAATGAAGCAGTAAGTATTTCGAAGAGTGGATGGACAGACGTACGGAGGATACTTGCAATAATAAGAGGGAAACTAATTGACACCTTCCAAGGCACGATAGGTATACTTAAGACAAAAATTCAAGGAACCGTAAAGGGGATAGATTACTGGGGAAGACCGAGGATAATCTACTAGGAGCTCGTGAAAGAGCTCTGTGAAAATAAAGAGATTGGCTGATTGAATCAGGATAGAAGCTCTTAACTAATCATCGGATTGATAACTAGTGATGGTCTATATTGTGAATTGCGAAAACGCAACTTGGAAAAATTACGAACTTTGTCCTAGATAATCTGGAATTGTCATGAATTATTGTCCCTGGATTTCTGTGGTCACCCTACATTGTGCACTAATGCCCCTCGGCTTTACGTGACTACCGAAAGAAAACATTCGAAATCGAATAGGTGGAAAAAGTAATGCCATCGTCGTCTTGGGTAAACAGTCCCAGATACAGACCATGTCTTTTCTCCTCAGACTTTTATGCTCGCCGCTATTCTATTCGCGTTCCGAACGCAAACAGTTCTCGGAGAGGTTTCGACGTGCAACCACCTGAATTTAACGACATTTCCCAGTATGGTAGGGTGTAAGACATTAACCTAGTGCCCAGTTATCAAAATTTAGTTTTTTTATGATTCTGTTTCATGACATGGTTTTAAGTTGTTTATTTAAAGCTGTGTAAGACGTCGTAGCATGTTCCATTTGCAATATTCGTTTGATCATTTGGAATTTAAACGCGCTTATCGAATGATAAATTCGCAATTGATGCTTATTAATATATTCATCTGATGTAAAAAAAACGTAGCAGTCTAGGCTACTGCTGGCAGAAGTGAAAACTTAAAAAAAAAAAAAAATTGAAAGCGAGTCCATGGATTCTAATGTAAAGTATTTACACAAAAATTGTAATTAACTCAATAAATTATGATGCAATGGCAATAATATTCAAATAAAACAGATGTAATTTACTTAAGAAAGTAAGAAATCTGCATGGAATGATATTATTATGCAAAGCGAGATGATGTTATTTACATAGGAAAGTTGCACGGCATTTCAATAATATTGAAAGCGAGCCCATGAATTCTGATGTCAATAACATGCACAACATTAATAATGTTAAAAGCGAACTCTTTCATTCTAATATAAATTATTTACGTATTATCCTTACAAGTCCTGATAATCTCCCAAAGCAACCCAGTTATGTGCGAGCACAAAACACAGTTCACAAATGTTGATTATTGAAAGCAATCCCATTGATTTTAATGTCAGTTATAAGCGCAACAAAACAATAATAATATTGAAAGCGAGTCCATTGATTCTAATGTAAAATATGTACACAAAAATTGTAATTTACTCCATAAAGTATGATGCAATGTACTTGATGGAAGAATACATAAGAATATTGCACGGCATTTCGATAATATTGAAAGCGAACCAATATATTTTAATAGTAAGTCGTAGGGCATTATAATTATATTGAAATCAAACCCATGGATTTTGATTATTGAAAGCGAACCCATCAATTTTTACGTAAATTATATGCACAACAATAATAACATTGTAAGCGAACCCATGTTAATGCCAATTATATGCACAACCAATAATAGATTCGAAAACGAACACTATTATAAATTATGTACACACACTTCATTGATTTTAATTTCAGTTCTATACTCAACAATAATAATATTGAAAGCAAAGTAATGTAGAGTACTAAATTTCCCTCAACAAATATAAGAAAATGTTGCAAAGCAAACCCTCTCCAGCCGCGCAACGGGACATCACGCAGCCGAGTCTTGTATCACCCTACCGTCTGATCCCTCACCAAATCACTCACCATTTAGAAAAGCCAGAGAAGCGGACCTCGCATAAGAAGTTTTCACTTCATTAATGTTGTTGCTTTAACAAGACTAGTAACTTGAGCAATACTGCATCAATAGTATTCTAAAAAAAAACTTAAAATCAAATTACTTCAAATACCCTCAAAATGACTTCTCCAGGCTTGGTTCCTTTAGTGCGAACTTGTGGTCACGTGCAACGAGACAGCTTCATCTTTGTGATGTGTCGATTTCAATAACAGCTAAAGGTTTGAAGAATTGACATAGCTTCTCATCAGGAATGTGTTAAGTTCTTCCGTCGTAAGGCGTCTCACGCATCCTCTTAGTTTCACTCTCATCATTAACGTTTTCTTTTTTTTCGTTCCCTGACAATATCTCCATTCCCTTATAGTTGCTTACATCGACAACTGGAATTACCTGCTCATAATAGTTCAGATTGGACTTCCCTCTGCTATTCTTCCCTTAACCTTTTTTTCAGTTATAGTCTACGTCATGCCCTTCGAGCCTCAGGATGTTTCCGATTAGTTTTGCTCTTCTCCATAAGTTTCTGCCTCTGTTCGATCTTCGAAGTACTTTATTATTTGTTATTCTGTCTTTCCATTTGACTTCCACCATTCTGGTGCAGTATCATATTTCCATTGCCTCTAACCTTTCTTTCTTAACCCATATCATCGTCTCAAATTTGTAAAAAAGGATCCACTCCAAACATCAGTTTGAGCGAACGGACTCCTTTTACCTTTACTGGAATTATTTGCCTTTAGTAGTTGTATATTCTAATGGAAAGCCTTCTTCGTCATTCCTATTCATCTAACTACGAGGATTTTCAATAAAGAGTGACCAATAATTTTCTAAATAAAGAAACACAATGTATGCATCCACTGTTCTTTATTATTGTACGACTAGTTTCAACCCTTAGGCGTCATCATCAGGTACAAAATTAAAACTGACTGATGCTTAAGTACTGTGCCGTTTGGCGCATTTTACACCGATACCCAGCTATGCTGATAAACGGTTGTGTGATATAAGTGGCTTAAGGGCGAAATTAAGCTAACGAGTATACTAATTGGTGATTATTAGGATTCATTTAGACTTGTTTTTGCACGTTTGTATTTAAAATGGGGATTATCAGAATAGTCCCATAAAGGTTCTATGAGAGGGTTACCAGTATTTCCTATTGCTTCCTGAAATGACAGGGCTAGGTCTCTTAGATAGGTTGGTAGGTTTGGTATTTTGAGGTCCTTGTGAATGTCTGAGTTTCGGACGAACCAAGGGGCGTTAGTAAGAGTTCGCAAGATTTTATTTTGAAAGCGTGTCAGTTTGTTCAGGTTTTTTGCAGCTACTGATCCCCAGGCTGGGTAACCATAGGTTAAGATAGGTCGTATCATGGATTTGAACAGAAGTACCTTAGTAAGAAGACGGAGGGGACTCGTGCGCTTTATGAGGGGATAGATCGTGCTGCTCGTTTATATAGCATTTATGAGGGAGAGTGGAGTGGGTGAGAGAGGGGTAAAAAAGAGGGGTTAAATCGGGTTGTGATCGGCGTAAATGAGAAGGAGGATAGGGGTGTTAAGCGTCAGTGATTGGTGGGTTAACAGTGGGGGTGGGGGGGTTGTTGTGTCTTTCGGTGAAGGAAAGGGGTACCTCCATGATTGGGGAATGGTATTCAAACAATAATTCGTTCACCAAATGACTCGTTTTTAAATTATTTCTAATTCCAAGCTCCTCCCACTTGTCCATCCTCATCCCTTTGTCCATCTGGTGTAAGAGTTCTGGGTTGAAATCACTCTCGTGGTTGTTTTCCCATATATGTTTTGCGAAGTGCGATTTCTTGAGGTCGCAATTCCTAAAACTAAACAAGAGAAAGCAAAAAATAATTTTCTAATTTACATTATTACTGAGCATACATTTTATTTTGTGATATAACATGTATGTGTTGGACGTTTCATGGAGTGGACTCCAGTATTACGTCATCGATCTTAGTTGCAATTTGAAACATGTTCATTTCACATACGGCTGCTTCTGATGATGAAAAATATTTTCCAAGGGGGCGTTTGTTCACAGTGATCAGCAGGAAAAAGTCCATTGGTGCTAAATCTGGACTAGAGGGAGGATCAAAAGCACGCTTAACATTATTGCTTTCGCGAGATAATAGCTATTTAGCCATAGTTTTGGATTTGAATCTACCTCGTTCTAACACATCTCAGGTGCAGTTTTTCTTCTACCAACTTATTGGTGATATCCAATAATTTTTTTAATTTATGATGGTGTTCTTAACATTATTCGAAGATCTCTCACGATGGCAGCAGCCCTGTTGGTGTTGACTTCCACAATATCACTGTATGGACTACAAGTTCACCTTCCTTTGAACATTTTAAACGACCTTTTAGCTGTGACATAAGGTAGAAAATAGTTCATGAGCATCCTAAATTACGTAGGCCTTGGCAGATGATTTGTTTAGGCGAAATTAAGATTTCAATACAGTTTCACGTATTACCCGTATCAGTGTCATGTTTTAGTAGCCGAACTGAAACTGTCATCAATTGTAACGGCTCTGGATAACGCAGTACTGAAGAAAATCAATGAAGCTTCACAGTACTGAGAATTAAGCTAAGATCATAGCATTAGATAAAAATTTTACCAATAAATCAGGCGAATAAAAATGTATGATTACTTTTCATTGAACAAACGTCTTATACGGCTGTTGATTCTTTCATCGCTAGTGATCTTGCTGCATAAATAGCAAAACCCTTCCACTTGCTCCAGCGTGCCTTTCCCTAATTTTCTCGAAGACATATTTCTTACTTCATCTACACACATATATTTAATATTGTTTATCGTTAGACTTTACTTTTTATTTCCTTTTACATATTGGCTAACATTCTTATCAGGTTGTTCGTTTGTTTGTAAGTACAGGGTTCGTCCGGAAAATAAGTGTAATAAGCTCATTGTCTTTTTTGACAAAAGGGGAGTCGTCCACTACGAATTTGTACCTGAACGACAAACTGTAAATGTTGCATTTTACGTCCAAGTGCTCGACAGGCTTCGAAAACGAGTCGCCCGCGTCCGGCCAGCGATCAAAAACATCTGGCGGCTGCATCACGGCAATGCGCCGTCTCACACCGCGCTTGTCGTGTCGGACTTCTTGGCCAAGCACGGCGTGGCAACGCTGCCGCACCCGCCCTATAGCCCGGACTTGGCACCACCGGACTTCTTTCTGTTCCCGAAGATAAAGAGGAGTTTGAAAGGAACGCGATACGGGACTTTGGACGCCGTCAAAGAGGCCGTGACGACGTGTCTTCGAGAGGTTCCCGATGATGCCTTCGCGGGAGGGTTCCAGGAATGGGAACGCCGCTGGAACAAGTGTATCGACTCACAAGGGTCCTATTTTGAGGAATATTAGCTTAAGATATGTAAAAGTGTAATAATTTTTTTTCCTGAGCTCAGTACACTTTTTTTCCGGACGAACCCTGTATGTTTACCTAGGCCATCCTCCACCTCTGATCTTTGCCTTGACATTGTTAATTACCTTCTCAATGTACACATAAAATATCAATGGTGATAATTACCAACTCTGAATTCTTCCCTTTTTTAGTTTTGTTCCTGCTTTCTCCTAATAAATTCACTCCTACCTGTGCTCTGTATTGAGAGCGTGCGTTTCAATACCCTGCCGTTGTAGTTCATTCCAATTTCCCTTAGGTTTCGTAGCAATCTCATTCCACGTCTACCAAAGCTTTATCCAGTGTCAACTTATGTTAAATATATATTTCAAAGAAACTGCGGGAGATGCCGCAAGAGTAACTTTAACGGAGTCATCCGGTACGTGTGCATTACAATGCAACAATTTCAGAGAGTAAAAATCATTCGCCTTGACCGGGGTTCGAACCCCGGTCAAGGCGAATGATTTTTACTCTCTGAAGTTGTTGCATTGTAATGTACACGTAGCAGGGTTCGAATCCCGGTCAAGGCGTATGATTTTTACTCTCTGAAATTGTTGCATTTAAATATATATGTTGATTTTTTTGCATTTGCATCCTTATCTTTACTATGAATCCGAGGACGAGAATAGTTCCTCTCTTGTCTCTACTCCTTTTAAATTCAAATTGGTCCTCACTCCTCAATAATCTCCTCCATTCTTCGGTAAATCATTCTTTCTAGAATCTTCCATGAATAGGTTGCCAGACAAATTGTTTTGAGGTTTTCACATTTTTATTTTTTTCTTTCTTTAGTGAATATTCCATTCGTCTTAAAGTCGAACGATATTTACCCTCTCATCATTAAAACATACATCAGGTTGTATAACTGTGTGAGAATTTCTTTTTTCGATTTAAAAAAAATATATCCGAGGTTATATCGTCGTTCTCTGTTGCCTAGTTTGCCCTTAAGACCTAAAAATCAGTTTCAAATGCAGCCCATGGGCGTAGTCTCCTCTCTCATCATTTGCCGGCGGTATCCTCTGCTTTAGGTATTCTAGGATGCATTTCTGTCGTCATTAATATTCTAAATATAATCTATCCATTTCTTTGCTTTGTCTTCATATTCAGAAAGAATTTTACTATTGATATCTCGTACAGCATGTTATTTGCTCCGCGTCGATTGAAATGCCCCGCGGTACTTTGTCCTCAACATGGTGCAGTTGTTCGCCCAGCTTCTCCATGCATTCTTCTTTTACGCTTTTCTGGTTTTCCTCAGTCCTTGGCCTTTTGTAATTTCTTCTCTCTTCTATTAAATCCAGAACTTTGTTCGTGATGAATTTTACTGGGTGTAGAATTCCGTGATTTTCCTCTTCAATCTTATTCCGTACCGTCTTATATTTCGGTCCTAAGTGATCTGCGAAATGCAACGTATCAAAGACAAAAGAACTTGGATATGAGTGAAATTTTCACACTACAAGTTTCTGTTATTTTCTCAATTTTTGATATTGTCAAGCAAACAGAGTGCTGATTACAGACGTTTATCTTCCTTCACGTGGAAATACTAATATTAAATTTCTATATTATACTCATACCGCTCGAAAACTAAATGATCCCTACTTTAAGGGGCGACTGGTTACGTTCCTGGAACATCACTCTAGATTTCTGGAGCACTTCCCAGACAGTGTTTTAAATATAATAACAAGTTAATACAGCTTTTTGTTCCAAGTACCTGTCACTTTATAGTAACGGGTTCATTTTTGAAACATGTCACTATTCAGTGATGTAATTGTGATATCAAAGTCGCGTTTAAACTCAAAATGTGTCGTTTTGAATCAAATAACGAAAGTTGTCAACAAGGTGGATCAAAATACGCTATTTTCAAAGAACACGGTCATCATATTGCTATCCTTTTGAGTCAACCATGAATCTCAGTGGACAGACATCTCTCGGGCTGATCCAAAGACTGTACCATGTGAGAGATTCGCCACCTTGTACATTCATTAACCCTCTTCGATGGGTTTCATCGGTGTTAATAATACGAAAGTGAAATTTTTGCTCCAGCATTCTAGATCACATATTGATATTGGCTCCCTTGGTGTACTTTTCCAGCTGGCGGTTAAATATACTGTTTGCACTATTTCGAGCGACATCAATTGAGCTGGAAAAGTCATCTAAAATAAATATTAAAAAAGAGCATTTGGCAAATATGTGGACTATTTTACAAGATTAAATTCCGGGCGAATTTATTAAATAAAGAGGGAGCTACTAGCATCGGAATGATTAGGATAAATATAGCAATATATTTCGGTAGTAACGGTCCTTTGGTTACAAATAAATTATGATGAAATAGATTTCCACTTTGAATTTTTTTCATTTTATGATATTTGAGAGTAGGATTAGTTTGTACCTTTATTGCTGGCTACCGAGGCATAAAATCTTGATCAGGTTTTCGATGCGTTGTGTTCCCTGGATAGTTCTATTCTGGCAAGCACCGGTCATTTTCTGGAAGAAGATTCTGGTTGGTAGTGTTCACCTTGCGTCCAATGGGATGATCAGCCGTCGAAATTCGACATGCAAAGGCGAGTGACAAAAATACGTTGACGCCTCAATCACCTGTACGTACGAGTACCTTTTTTGATTTCTACGCCACCTTACCTGCTCTCCTAAGTGGTGGGTACCTCATTACTGCCCAGTGCCGAGCTCTACTGATTTGCTAATCCTTTGGGGGCACTCGAAAAGTTTATTTGCTTACTGCTTACCTAAATTTTTTATGAGATAAAAACCCTCTGGGCCTACCTGTTGTCCTGTTCTTTTACTCTTTGAGACATGCTAACAAATAATTACGGGTCGCTGTCTTCCTTACTGATATGATATATAGGTAGCTCGTTTTTTGGTGAAGGTATGTGAACGTTGAAATTTACGACAATCTGTCGATATATCCTTTTACAGATAGGGATTAACGAGAAGGTGAGGTCCATTGATGCAAATATTTCCTTTTGACGAACGATTCTTAATGAATTACAGAATGAAAGTACTAGGTTTTTATTATTCGAGGTAATACCTGAAGCCACAGTGTACGTAGTAGCTCTCTTTGTAGAATTGCACACCACGAACATTGGATTCTGATTAGCTTCCAACACGCAATGTGTACCGACATACTATATACTTGTTAAAACATTGTATCAGTGGCATAAGTTAAAAAATTTCATTTCTCGAATTGAAATATATAGGTGGTCTGAAAAGTTTCCGACTCAGAAAATTTCAGAAAAATGACTTGTATCTTTGTAAGGTCGGAAACTTTTCAGACTACCCTTGTAATAAGCGAAGGTCACAATATTCTTCCATAGAGTATCGGACGAAGGTGTTAAATTTTCGTTTTTATTTCACCCATAACTTATTAAAAGTCAATATGTGAATAAACGATTTATGTTATCCTATTTTCTATCCGACTGTCAGGTATATGCGTCTCCCGAAGAATGCTGGTTACATTTTGAGGGTTCTCCGGTCGAAGCCTACTTCTTATATGTTTGTTTCAGGAATTCGATAAAATAACCCCAAAAAGACGGAAACAATTATTATCTATTGTTTGATATGTGTCCAAGTACTGCGTGTAACTCGTTAGTCATTGTTCATTCTTGCGTTCTTCGTCTGCGCTCAGAGCGAAGTACATGAACTAGAGACATGTGGTACTCTCGAGGAGTCCGTACTATTACACCATCGGCAATACCCACGAGGTGTTCCCCACGATTCACTAGGAAATGTTTCGCAGTGATAACGGAGAAATGAGACGGCCACTGTTTTTTATGAGTGTAGAGTTTCTACTTTGTGCGTTTACAGTTAGTTGTTTTCAAATGGACGGATATTAAATCAAGATATAATTGTCTTAATATTATTGTAAATTAACATCAGCCAGGTTAACTAATCCGCCATTCAGATATTTAAAAAATTAAACAGGCCAACAGTGTTTTTGGTACCGAGCTTTTAATGTTGATTTAAAGAACAATATCCAATTATGACACTAGTTTTTTCCTATCAGCTATAGTTTTCAAGATATAGATATGTTGTTACTTACGTAAAAAAATCTTCTACATGATGATATGGGAATATTATATTAATAACACAGGCCAACAGTGGTTTTGGTGCCGGAGCTTTTAATGCTGATTTAAAGAACAATTGGGGTGCTGAATCCAATTATGACACTAGTTTTTTCCTATCAGCTATAGTTTTCAAGATATAGATATGTTGTTACTTACGTAAAAAAATCTTCTACATGATGATATGGGAATATTATATTAATAATTATCTCATTGGCCTACAATATAGAAATATACATTAATCTTATTGACAGTTTATTGAAAATAAAAGGAACACCGCAGAGTGGTTATAAATTAGTATATAGTACTTATAGATTTATTTAACTTTGAAAATTATTTTCCGGAATATATCAAATATTAAAACAACTAATCGTAAGATATGCCATATCTAAAAAAGAAGAGCTGTTAAATAAAAACGGATTTCATATTTGGATTCAGCTCTACAAATATAGTTAAAATCATCACAAAGATTCCCGGCACCAAAAAAAAATATTTTTTTGTAGGCCTGTGTTATAGTTGATAACAGCAAAGTGTACTTAATGTGTAATGTTGATGTTCACAAGTTATTTGCTCAACAGAGGGATTGGATAAAAAAATGTTAAACGGAGAGCCCTTAAGGGCGCTGCAACAGAATCAGTGGTGAAGAAGAATAGAAAAACCCAACCGGTGGTGAGACTTATTTTTTTCAAATGGTATATAAGCGAATACATATATTCTCTTTGGATTTTGGTTGGTCGTTAAATTCTATCAAATTGTTATTATGCATCGGCATTCTACATTCTCCAGTTCAGCTCATGTATCAAGATACAGATAGCATTTATAGCAGGTCAATAATTCCAAGTAACCCTCCCTACATTTTGAGAGTGGCCTACCGGAGCAAGCGTACCGACAGAACAATGATCAATAGCCTAGTATGTGAAATGTGCGCCTTCTACGTAAAACAAAAGTCGGGGTTGAGATAATGAGGCAATGTTTACGTCGTCTCGATGATATGAAATGCAGTTTTGGTGTTTACGTATAGATAAACCAACGAAACCTTAATGCATCCGAGTTTTATGTCACCGTAGTAAATTTTTATTGCGAGCTAATTACGTCGTATATAAATTTAAAACCTTGGTTTAAAAATTGACAAGCGATTTTTTTCGAAGACATACGAGATTCGTATACATGATTTTTCTCAACCGAAGTTCGCGTCCACCTTATTTTTCGTTGTTGTAAAAGTAGGCATTGAAATCGATGGAATATTGCAGGGTGTGGCAACACAATATCGTTTTTTATAGAGAAAAACCAATTTAAAAAAAAGTTATGTTGCTGCACCCTGTATAAAGTTTTCTAATAACATTCGCCGTATGATTTCCTGATTTTTAATGAAACTTACTTTAGTACTTACAATTGGCTTCAACTTATTACTGTATATGGTAGTCAATAAATGTTGAGAATGTGAATAAACCTGCGTGGATTCATATTACAAACTGCTAAATACTAACACACGATATAAGACACGATAATTTAAGTATTGGCTGTAATGATGCAATAATAAGTCTTACGTAAGAATATCTGAACCCCCTTGCCACCCCTTGACACATCTTCCCTTTCTTCATCGAAACTCCTAAGTAAAAGACTTTTAGAAAGGCCCTTCTTTAGGGAAGGGACAGATTTTGAAAATCTGCCGGGATTAATCTTATAAAATGGTTAAGACCAATACACATAGATTACCAACAATAAATTTTGCGTTTGAAAAAATACTGTTTTATAGTCATTGTATTATATTTCATAGTAATTAATTTTTTATTTTCGGTTCTTGAATTAATGAACAAATGTACATTACTTGGCCGCCGAACTTGCTCTCAGTTTTGAGTCATTGTTCAATTCCGGCGAATAAAAATAATTTGAACGCAATGAATTAAAGATTATTATTACGGAGGCGCAAAGTGTGGATTTATTGACAAATTAGTTCAGAATGAAAAATAAATCAAATTTTCAATCCAAATGTAGTGTAATCTATTAACACGAAATTACTTTTTTTTTAAACTGCGCGGGTGAAATGGAATTCAGCGTTCAATTATCGAATACCTGGTGCGTTGTCACCATAGATTTGATTTCAGTGTCGAAACACTGAGCTGTTGCCATCACTTTACGAGATAAGTTATTAAAATTAAAATATTGTGGGTTCCTCGAATGTTTATATTTAATATTCTAACTGAAATGTCGTTATTCCATGACCATAAATTGTATTCTTGAAATAGGAATATTATGAAGACATCAATTTGTTATGAATATTACGTATGGATAACTTCTACACAAGTTATTGATAAGAAATTACGACATATAAAAGAGATTAAATGGAAATATTAATGGGAAAGTTGGTTGAATAAAGAAATTTCTGCCATTTGTAGGTAGTAATGTGACTTTAAAATCTATAGGGAAGAATAAATTCAGTCAATGATGCAAATATGAGACATGATAGGATTCATAAGTCGGCAGGTTGTATAGCTGGCCCGGATTAGCTCAGGTAGTGAGTAACTCGTGAAATCATCTATTCGCCTCAACGAGCCCTTACATCGCATCTGCTGCATAATAGTTTCATGGTCCGAGGACTTTGGGAAAATAATCGCTACAAGTGTTTCTTCTATATATGGGATATGACTGCAATTTTAGACCCATCGCGCGCCATATTTTGGATGAATTTCCGTAATTGATAATTATAATAGGAGCTGCGTTCACCAATGATGATAGCAATAAGTAAATAAGTTTTCACTTAGCCGCGTAATCATGTGTGAGGAAATATGTTACATTTTCAGAATAATGTTTCAACAATTTATTCAATATGATTTGTGCCACAACTGAAAAGGTATGACAAGTGTGGTAATGTGAAATAAGAAATACATTCTAATTTATTTCTTATTTCACTTCTTCGCATTTTGAAGCAAATCTGTTTAACAATAAATCATAGTTGGGAGTAATATTGAAATACGTCAGGAGTAATAATGAAATACTATACGTCAGTCTTCTACGTTTGTGTGAAATAATAAGAACATCTGGGAAGAAATAATGGAAAAATTTCATTTTGCATAAATGGTAACAACATTTATTTAATTGTAGTGGTTTAGCAGCTATAGATTCTCAGTTAGATTTATTATTCGTTCATTAGGACCATTATACTTTATAATACTGGCCATTAAATAGTTCAACTGTTTTTCTTACCTGAAGATTCATGTCCTAAGTGCATAGAAAATACACAGTCAAATAAAAACTGTAATATCTAGACAATCTTTCTATGCATGGGATGCACTTCCATGAAAATCGGATAAAAATTGGGCATATAAAAGGACGCGGGTGAGTAATTTATTTTTGTACGACCATTGATGTACATGCTAACAAGTTAAAAGGTACAGTGAAACATTATTTCAAATATAGTTGATACAATATAAAGCAATGGCATATCTTCAGTTAAATCGAATTAATTGAAGTGAACTTTTCGATTTTTCATGCACTGCACCGTGAAAAAATGTGCCAGTTTAGGCATTTTTTTATCCGAGTTACTCGTTGAGAAGCAGAAAGATTTCAATGTTTTCAATTAAATCTTAGAACTAACGATTTTAATTAATTGGATTTGGTACTTTTCAGGATATGTGAAACATCGCCGTAATTTCCGATTTCTCATCTTAAATTGGAAATGCAGAGATGAAATATTTTTGTTGATTACGCACCAAAAAAATTAGTGTGAATTTCTGTGAACTCGGACACTAAGTCATTCAGTTTTGAAAATGACGCAGGTTGAGATTGGAAGGTGATGATTTATAAATATATGTATATGTATATATATATATATATATATATATATATATATATATATATATATATATATAGTATATATATATATATACACACACATATCGATGATATATCCAAATATATATATAAAGTCACTTTCTTGAAAAACCCACGAACGTGCACAATAATGTAAATTGACTAACTAGTCGACACAAACACAGAAACTAAAACATATATTAGAGGGACTCACTGGTTCTCGAATTTTCGGTCGTGCAACCACCGAAATTTGAACTTGAATTCCTCTTGAGAAAGGTGGTTGCACCACCGAAAATTTGAGAACCAGTGAGTCCCTCTTTTATATGTTTTATTTTCTGTGTTTGTGTCGACTAGTTAGTCAATTCACAAATATATATATATATATATACATATATATATATATATATATATATTATTAGGTAATCTACCGATTAAGGTAGGTTTTTGGATGGACACAACTATCAGATAAATATTTTGTAACTCCAAACAAAACCCAATCCAGCCACCTCTCTCTTAATCTCTGTGTACTTCCATCCTCCCTTAATCCCGTCCAACAAACGTATCCTGTTCCTGCCCTTTCCTTGTTTGCCTAACATCCTCCCCTCTATTACCTTCTTCAACATCCCACTGCCGCTCAATACGCCTTTCATCCATTTTTCCTGCCTCCATACGATTTCTCCCAACTAACCCCTCTCTTCGCCCACCATCACTAGTATCTTCTCATTTGTTTTCCGTTCGGTCCATTTCACCTTGTCCATTCTTCTCCACACCCACACTTTCAAAATCCTCCAATCTACGCGTATCCTCCTGCTTCAGCGAATACGTTTCCGCGACGTACATAGCTACGCTCCCTATAAAAGTTTTTACTAGTCTTTTCTTAACCTCCCCACTCAAAGTCCCCGTCATCAACCCCCTCCCCCTTGAGAAAGTCTCCTTGCTTAGCGCAATTCTTCTCCTTACATCCCCACTACTTTGACCGTGCTGGTCCGAAACACCTCCGAGATACGTAAACTGTTCTACCTGCTCTATTTTTTCCCCTCCTATTTTAGTGTTTAGCTTAGGCTTTTTCTTTCTGGCAAATCGCATAACCTTTGTTTTATTAATATTGATTCTCATTCCATATTTATCGCACTGAACCTCCAATTCACTCAGCAATGCTTGCAACCCCTTGGCTGACTGAGCAACTAATGCTTGGTCATCAGCAAACCTAACCGATTTTACGAATTCCCCTCCCACTTTCATTCCTACCTCCAGTTCTCCCCATGCCTCTTTAATCATTTCCTCCACATACTATATACGTTGAACAGCATTGGTGATATATATATATATATATATATATATATATATATATATCATCATATGATCATATGATCATTGGTATATATATATATTATATAATATATATATATATATATTGTATATAATATATATATATATATATTATACCAATGATCATATGATCATATGATGATATATATATATAGGAAGGACTAGGGATAACCTTAGTCAAACAAGAGACGTCATATAATTTGCACGCACACATATACACGTATGTGTATGTGTGTATCGTTCGTCAGTGATTTTGCTGTGAGTCGCCGCAAAATCCTCCCACCACGCTCTTATCTACATCATATTTTCTATGCGGTCTAGCGCCGTGGTGCATCACCCGCCTGCAATCGGTTTATTCGTCATCGACGAGGCCATACACTTGTTTGTAAACAATCCGAGACTTTGATCCTCCACTCTTATGCGCCCCAAATGGGAATTTTATGACCGCTGCACCCCCTAACCTCCTGCTCTCCTCCCTCCGCTCGCTGACCTATTTTGCGACGGATAATCCCCGATGGCGAGAGAGTAAAGAGAGAGAGAGAGAGAGGAAGCGGGGTGGAGAAATGCATAGTTGGATGGATAGATAATTGGTCTCCGTTCTTAATTTATTTCGGTCGAAAACGGGCGATGTGTGTGTGTGTGACTGTGTGTATTCATGACGCCCGCAGGTACTTGCAGATCAATGCAAATATATGCACGGGCGTCGAAGGAGGAAGGGCTCCGTGATATCCCGTCACGCCTTTTGCCTTGCGTTGGCACGCGGGTGAAATAGGATTTGCACCCTTTAGCCCGGCCTCACTCCCTCTCCCACCCCCCTCCGCACTCCCGCTCCAAGTTCCCCGAAATTTCTTTTTTTTTTATCACATCTCTCCAATCCTGCGCCTCTCTCTATCTCCCGCCGCCGCACCTACCTACCCCTTTTCCCCAGTACCCTTTTTTCGGCCCGACTACGTCCTCCCCCATCCACCCTCGTCCTTTCTCCCCCCCCCCGTTCCCTCTCTCCTAGGCACCACCAGCACCAAACTGTGTGCGCGCGGGAAAGAGAGAGGACGGGAACGAGGAAGGGAAGGGGAGGGTGGGGAATAGGGAGGGTGGCAGAGAGAGAGAGAGAGAGGGAGGGAGAGCGTTCCATTAGTTTTTATACTCGGAGGATGTAAAATTTCCTCGTCGTGCGTTCATTTTCCCGTCCCACCACCCGCCAGCCCGGAGGCTCCGGAGAGACCCCGCTTTCGGGGTTGCGCATGCGCGGTCAGGGTTTCGAGGGGGGGGAGCGGGAAGTGGGCGCAAGAGAGAGGAAAGGGGGAGTTGGGAGGGAAGACAGAACGGCAGGACAAGGGAGAGAGGGAGGCGGGAATAGGGGATATGGTGTTTGTGTGTGTGGGTGTATGTGCTTGCGTGTGGAAGGGGTTTATATAGCCCGTGGAAGCTTCTCTCTCTCTCCTCCCCCTTTCCCGTTACCCTGTCCCCTCCTTCCCCCTCGTCCCGCCGACACCCTAGTCACCATCAAATCTCTCCCCCTCCACCCCCCTCATTTCACCCCTCGCCCTCCCCACCCACTCTTGAATTATTCAGCCGTTGCCATGGTTACCGGGCATGCGCTCCCCCTTCTCCCTCTCCTGCGGGGGTGGGCGTTAGGAGGTTCGGTCTGGGAGGTGGGGCAGCGGGGGTGGGGGGAATGGGGGGGTTGTGTGCAGGGTAGGGTTCGCTAATGATAAATTGTGGAGAGCTCCCCCTACCCCCGCCCCGCTTCATCCCTTATCTCCTCCCCCATCCCCCTTCCCTCCCTCTTCTCTCCCCACCTCACCTTTATCCTTTCCTCTTCAACATTCTCCATCTCCCCCTAGCCCCTCTCCCCTCTACTCCCCTTCAATTCCCTTCATCCATTCCCTTCAACTATTTCTTCCACAGCTTCCCTTCCTCCCTCGGACCCTTTATGCCCCTCACCACCCCTCCTCGCATTTCCCCCAAAACCCCCGCACCCCCTACCTTTTACCCTTTCCCTCTTTTACCCTGCTGGGTCCATTCTACCACGAACCCCCCTCTCACCCGTGCTCCCCCCTTCCCACTCACCCACCGACTGTTTGGATCTTCCTTCCCCTCCCGTCCAAATTTTATTTCTCGCCCGCCCTCCCACCCCCCCCCCTTCCTCCCGAACGCCCTTCCTCTCCCCCGCCCCCCTTCCATTATTCCATTCTTCGCGCAAACCCTCTCTCCACTCCTCTGCTCCTCGAACCCTTTCCCCTACTCCCGCCTTTCCCTAGCAATGCTTCTCTCATTATTTCCTTCCCTGCGCATTTGTTTCCCGCTCTCTCTCATTCTCCTCCTCTTTCCTCCTCCTTTTCCCATTTTTTCACCCTCCACGCTTCCTCTTCTCTTTGCCTGATATTTTATCAATACGCTCACCAAATGCATTTCCTCCGCCCTGCATCGAACATATGTAGCGATCCGGTACTCCATTGGTGCCTAGGTTTAGCCGTCCATGTTTCATTATCACCACTGTTTAGCATCCTGATGCAACCGTCGACAGTGGGGTTCTGCCCTCCATCCGCTTGTTTTAGTGTGTTACTCGGTTTTTCACAATTATTTATCTTCCTGTCGTTCATTGCTTGCTCCCTTGTGTTCATTCTGGACTTGATATTCTTCTCTCCCATCCAAGAAACTAGCCGTTCTTCTTCTCTGTCTATTGTATTCTCCTCGGCAAGCTCTTGCACCGAAAATATTTTAATAATCTTGTTACTTCGGTAATTATTTCATATTGAACCCAGGAGTGTATTCTCTTTTTTATCGAAAGGCGATATAGTTAACTTTTGGTACACAAAATGATAAATCAAATACAAATAAGTAAATAAATTTAAACCGATATTATTATTGATGGAATTCTTTAAAAATGTACCCTCTGCGTGTCCATTTCTCGTCTCACTATAGTTTTAAATTTCGTTTAGAGGAAGGAATGGGAAATGCTTTCTTCGCCAAGGGGTTTGGGTGCACTCCGTTGCGGAGTGGACTCACAACGCGCAATGTTCTATCTTCCTTGGCGCAGGTACTCTTATTTACGCGTTTGAAGGGAGAGGATTTCATTACGAAAGGACTCACCTGGTGACTATCTTGTCTCCAGCGTGTGGACTAATGTAAGCCATTGCCAATAAATTATAATATATAAATAATTATATTCTCTAGGCGACTTATCCCGTTAAGATCAGCACTTCCTCCCGAGATGCAATTCTGAAATAAGATCTTGACATCCATCTTCATTTAACCTGCCTCAATGAAGGAATGTGTTCAGCCGTTACTCCCAATGCTCCAATGAAAAAAATACCGACATGCACAATATGCACGTACAAGTTTGACTTTCTCTATTTTTATTTTGCTCATTTCAATGCTTTGTTTGATTCATTCGATTTTCTCGTACATCAGTGTTTATCTTTCAGTTTCTCTCTCCCTAATGATTTTTATATGTACGAAATTCCAAAATACCACTTGTTTCAAAGGCTTTGTAACATAGTAATTAGACGCCGGTGACTTTCTCACCTTTGGCCATTTAAGTGTATATCTCCGTATCCCCATAATGTTCGTTTTTCATAATTTACAATTTGCTCTTAAAATCTGATGATTTTAAAAAAAAATTGTCTTTCGGCGTATCTTTTCTGGATGTTTATTCGTGGAATAAGGCAAAATGTCATTATTAAATATTTATTTCCACAAATATGGGGTGCACAGTACCCTACTAATTTCAAAACTTAAATGAATGTTATTTTCATACGAACCACAGTTATCAACCCGAAGGTTGGTTTGATAGGTGAGGGTACAGCTTACCCAATATTACGTTCAACGGCGTGTGACATTCTCATGTTAGAGTTTTAAAGATGGGCAGTTCCTTTCCCTACGTCGCTTGTGTTTTCCCAGAAAGATTTGGTCCTCGAAAAATCACACAATTTGTGTAAAGCTGAGGGTGCCCAGAGGTGGCACCCGGAATCAAACCCGAGCTTTCCGGTCAGTAGCCCACTGCTCGACCCAGTGACCTGCCACGTTTATTTGTTGCAATCATACAGTAATCCTTTAATTAATAAAGAAAAATTTGATACTTTACGAGCGTTGTCCTCATTAATTAACAGTGTAACCAATATTGTTGCTGCACAAAACTTTCTCAAACGTATATACCGAAACAGCCAGTAATTTGGTGGATTACACGAATATGAGGTGCACTGAACTCTATAA
Organism: Hetaerina titia; assembly: GCA_037158775.1. Classification (NCBI taxonomy): domain Eukaryota; kingdom Metazoa; phylum Arthropoda; class Insecta; order Odonata; family Calopterygidae; genus Hetaerina; species Hetaerina titia. Next base: position 35,821,211 of record CM073778.1, read on the forward strand.
TCCATATTTAAAGTACTTTTGCATATATCATCATCCTTTAATTGGCAATGAGAAATGTTTGTACTTTGTCGGAAACAATGTTTGTTTTAGGATTGCATTCACTTAATTTTCTAAATGTTCTTCGGTGTTTTATTTTTAATTCCTCTTTGTAAAATAAATCCTGATTTGCACGAAACTAAGATCATTTTTCAGACGAACAGATAGATTTTGTACGATAACTTACTCGTGGATAAGTAATGAGTAGTTCAGTTGTAAAAGGGAAACACATAAAAAGGGTGTCACAGGAATGAAATACGAGATCTGTCAGGAAACTATCCTTCCCCGCTCGCCCCATATTCCCCTCCATCTCCTTTGCCTTTGACCTCCCACCCTGGGGACTTTCCCGTGCTTGCTCTACGCCCCTTCCCTTCTATTCCTCTCTCGCTCTGTTTGTCATAAAGAGAGAGGAGGACCCTGGAATGCGTGGAGAAGGAAAGGGGGTGGTGAAATCTGCCAATCGGCGTCGAGTATTGGCTTTTTCATTAATCCCGAGTCGCTGAGGGTCACCTATCAGCATTTCGTAGATCTTTTGAGGGCAGAGCGGGGCGGCGTGGAAATCGATCGCCCGCGCAACAGTATTTAGTTTCGCTCCAAATTTAAGTCGGCCCGATTTTTGGTGCACTCGAACTCACCCTGAATCTTTCATTCGCCCTTTGCGACGCCCCTCTGCGACGGCGTGATTTCTCCGGAAGCTGACGAGACGGTGTTGGGCAGGGGTTGTCAGAGGGGTTCGTTATATGGGTCGTAGCGATTATTCCTTGATCCGCTTTCAGTAAGTGAAAAAATTACTGCGCCGTTTCCAAACTCGGTAGTCAAATCGGATAGGAATCGAAGGTGAAGGAAACCCGGTTCGACGCCTTTTACTCCGCTTTGTGTATATTTACGTGCCATTCTGGTGTTGAAATATCGTTTGTGTACTTAATATTAGTTAGGCAATTTGAACCTGAGAAAGAAATTCGTGAGGGTATCTAAGGAATTTCTGTTGTTAAAGTAGGAAGCATTATAGTATGTGAATTATGTATACCCACACATAAAATTTTCAGTCAATATAATCCCAACGGAGGAGAGCACTCTTAACTGTCTACTTTTGAGTACGCATGAAAATATATCAGTTACTGTAAACTGTTCTATGATAATGCTTTATTATTATTAAAATTTACATGTGCAGGTAGACAATGTCAGGTGGCACAAGCTCCAATTATTATAATCAAACTTGCCTTGGAAAAAAATAACATGGCATCACATGACATGAATCAATATCACAAAAGAATAAATAAAATCAGTCAGTAAAAAAATACGCTTAAAAGAAACTTCCAAATATAACTCTCTAACACAAAAAAAGAAAATCCCCATCTCATTTACATCAGTTTCCCAATCAACAAGAAAGAAAGAAAAAATAAAAAATTAAGCTGTTACATACGATTTTACACAGCACATCAATCAAAGTATAACATAAATTGTTTACATCTTTTCTTAAAAAGTATTTACCCTGTTAGGAAAGGGTTCGAATAGTTTTGCAGGTAAGCTGCTCCAATCAATAATTGTTTATTAAGAAAAGAAAATTTTTTTATTCGTTCTTTGTGCCCGGAAATTTATCTTGAATTTGTGATCATATCGGAATACAAATTTTAATCCCGATAAATATTTTTTATATTAATCCGAATTTATTATTTTAGAATCAGGATCACCGTAGACGGTTTTGTAATGAAACTGGAGAACAAAAGTAATTGTGCAGCCTAGGAAAGGGTTCTAGCAAAAGAAATAGCTGAGGTGGAAGCTATCTGAACGTAGAGAAAAGGTTCATGAAAGCTGCGCGTGATTTTTTAAGACTGTGGGATGTTGACATTAACGATATGCAATTGAAACGTGACAGATAATGCGTCCTTTGTGCCCGGCAATTTATTTTGAATTTGTGATCATATCTCCCTATAAAATTCCTAAATATTTCTCCCTTTCCCTTTAGATCGCATTATTATTGGTTTCGATTCTAGTGAGCCTATAACCACGCGGTTTCTGATTAGTTGGCATCAAAATCTTATTTTTGCTTGTCAGACTAATCCAAGCGCATTTTTTTTTTAGAAGTTTTGGTAACCCTTGCCGGCAATTTTTTCCCTAACGGTCCTCCTAAAACATTTATGATAGAAAATGAGAAATGGCTCCGAAGTTGTATCAAAACCAGTGTCATCATCAATTGACTGTAATTTCGGCCTCATATCACAATTCTCCATATTTGCTGTCGAAAATTGAATTGAAATATTTTTCCGAGTTAAAATACATTAGTTTATACATTGACTTTGTTACTCCGTTACATATTTCTTGGAAAGTTTGAATTTGTGACAGAATAAATTGTAGTTTCCTCAAAATGTATGAATATACGAGTATTGCACATATTTACACTACAATTCTGATATGGGTTAAGGTCGAATCATCATAGTTATTATATGTTACAGTGTAAGTACGTTTGAGTAATAATTCTTAAGGTTTATTTAATGAGTTTACATAAATATTTACTAGTTTGAAACTCAGTGGTGAATGGGTTAGCAGTCAGTGGCGAAGATTTTTCTTCTCTAGGAAGGAGGATGATCGAGTAGTCATACAAGTATTACTTGTTTCACTACAGTTGGTTTCGCGATCAAAAATATCATTGTCTTAATCAATAAAGCATAATATTTTTAACCTTAACCAATATTACTGCCACGTATTTTTTTTAATATCTCACATTTTTCGTTTAGTGAATCGAGGGTACAGTGTCAAATGCCTTTTTTGAAATTGTATACGAAATATTAACAAAATATCAATTTCCAAAAATATATTCTATCAGCCTCTATTTCAAAACCATGATGAGTTGTAAAAAAATAGATTAGTATATTAAAACTGAAGCAGGAGGATATACGTAGATTGGAGGCTTTTGAAATGTGGGTGTGGAGAAGAATGGAGAAGGTGAAATGGACCGAAAGGAAAACAAATGAGAAAGTGCTAGAGATGGTGGGTGAGGAGAGGGGTTTGTTGGGAGAAATCCTATGGAGGTAGGAAAAATGGATGAAAGGCGTATTGAGCGGTAGTGGAATGTTGAAGAAGGTAATAGAGGGGAGAATGTTGGGCAAGCGAGGTAAGGGCAGGAACAGGATAGGGATGTTGGACGGGATGAAGGGAGGAAAGAAGTACACCGAGATGAAGAGGGACCTGATATAGATTAGTTTGCTAGGTGGGGAGTCACAAAATGTTTATTTGATAGTTGTGTCCATCCAAAAACCTACCTTAAACGGTAGATTACCTAATAATAATAATATATTAAAACGCAAAGAGAAACTATCTTATTTTTATTTATCAGGATGAGGTCTTTTTTGAGGTAAAACATTTCTAATCCTCGTGCCGTTGTTGTTACTAGCGTAAAGAATTGCTATTGTAATTTACTATATTGTATCTTATGGCGGTAAATGTGGGTAACTTTCAATCTAGAACCAATCAAAGCGAAACCATATTATATTTCTCACCTTTCATATTTCTGTATCTTCCACAATCTTTTTATTTGGAAAAAAATACAAGTATATTTTTATATTGCAATTATATTTTTATTTATGTAAAACATTTGATCAGTTTTATCCATATTGAAGTTATGGATGGCATTCATGTTGAAATCAGTCAACGGAAAATAAAGTACATGTTAAAGAGAAATTTACAAAGATAATGCATAACGTCGGCGTGCAAGCAAATTTAAGTACAAGGTGGTCTTAATCATAGACTACGAAACAGCATTTGATTACCCATTGCATAAACTAACTCAAACGTTATAAAAACCCGGAACCAATAGTAGAACTTATTAAAAATTATTTCTTGAATAGAACAACCAAAATATAACTAAATAAATCTGATGAATCGACCCCTTCCTGAAAACTGCAGATGGATGGCCTAAGCCGATGACGTTGTGATCACAATGCCTGTAAATTCCAGGAGAGCAATAGAAAACGTGGCAAAGGAATGTTGCCATATAGTGGAGACATAATATGTGAAAGTTAAATTAAAGATTTCTGTTAATAAGACCAAATGCGTCGTGCTCGGGAAAAAATTGTTACGAAACCCAACTATAAAAATCTATGGTCGAAGCATCAAAAGAGGCACCACATTTAGATACCTGGGCATTGAATTCGATGACAGACTAACATTCCAAGACCACGCAAATTACACAGAAGGCAAAGTCAAGAAACCATTTAACAACTTAAGAAGACAGTGCAGAAACAGATTTGACATTGCCACAAATAGCTTAAGAACTATATGCAACTGAGTCACCATCCTAATATTGGCACACGGCTATAAGGTGTGGGGAAAGAGGCTAAATTACACCAGAATCCGGAGAAAACCGGAGGAGGCCCAAATATCTTGCCTAATTGCAATATCCAGAAGCTACAACACGGTCTGTAATGAAGATCTACAAATAATACACGTGATACAGTCGATAACATTCTCAATATAGGAAAGAAGAATCAAGTCACGGCTGAAGGATAAGAAAGAGGCCACTCCAGGGGATATAAATTTGTCTCCAACTGAGAAATGGAGCAGGAACAGGAAGGTTATAAGAGTGCTTTTCCTGGAAAAATGAAAACGGGAATGGGAAATATTAGAAAAGGGGAAAACAAAACCAGACAATTCCTATCTAGCTTGAAGGGAAGGATGAAGATCAACTTTTAAACTTACAAAGAAATTACGCAAATTTTAAAAGGATACGGGGAGTTTAGACTATACCTGAAGAACATAGAGAAAAAAAGGAGGGGACGTGTAAGTGCATGATGAAGGAGGACACGGAAATACACAAGAGTCATTTATTGCCTAATTTATGCCGAGGAAAGACGCGAACTGAAGTTATCCTTGGATATATGCTTAACGTCCAACAAATTGTGAATTATGTACACGAGAAACCGATTAGGAAAATATTGGATAGGTTTATCAACAAAAGATAAAGTGAGAACGGGGATACCGACGGAAAGGAAAGGTATGTAACCGATATTTTGTAAAAATTAACGAAATTGTATTTGGAGTTTAAACACAAGTTACCCCAAAAATATCGAAACAATAAACTGCCCGATTGTTATCGAACGGGCCAAATTGAATTGAATTGAAAAATGTGAAATCAAAGTTCAGGAGAATTTCATTTATTCGATTAGCCGTATCCATGAATTAACTTGAAATAATTAGCTAACAGAAACCCGGTGTTTGAACATTTCTCAATCCACTAGGAGTTTATTTTGAATGAAATTTGCCACTTCACGTTGGTCAGTCACCGACCCCTCCCCCTCTCCCACTTGCACTCCCGCCCTCCTCCTCTGCATTTCCGTTTTGCAGTCATGGCTCCCATTTCGGCGACTCCCGTGTCTCCTGCATTCGCCACCCCCTACCCGCCCACCCCTCCCCTCCCCTTCCATTCCGCCTCATTTCTTTCTCCTCCTCCGATTCGGCTCCTCCCACCCCTGCCCGCCGGAGAAAGAATCTCAAAGAGAAGAAAAATCACCGAGATCGTGTCCTAACATCAATCCGTCGAAACCCTATTGTACGTACGTGGTAAGCCAGAGACCACGCCGTAAATTCGGCGCCCAAATAACAATCGAAGGACACCATCAGGGCTGGCTGTTTCTTTCGATTGAAATCGCTAATGGCACACACAATTAACCCTTTACAGGACGGCCCTTAAACTTTTTTTTAACGTCCTTTCTTCTGGAAATGAATTCCAAGAACGAACGACCTTGAGAGCAAGACCTCACGCGGGAAGTTTTCTTTTTGATCGCATTGGTTCCTGATGGTGGGTCGATTCATTTTTCAGTCATTTGTTCAGTGGTCTCGTGTGCCTATTTAGTTCGGATGGAAGCATTCGGTGGCGAAGGCCTCCCGCGTGGGGCGACTCGGGCCGCCGGCACGGCCTCTGGCGGGGGGTGTGGGTGCGGCGAAAGGGGTCGATGTTGGCGACGCAGCGATCTCCCTCTCCACCCTCCCACTCTCCGTCAGGACACTCGAAATCACAGGAATAGCTGGCTCTTGTAGAATCGCACGCGCTTTCAACTCCTTGACTTGAAGACAGCATGCTTGTTTTGATTACTGAAAAAATAAACCCATCATTGCGGTAACTAGCAAGGATAAATGTGTAGTGCTTATCTCTCTAAAACATTTATGAAAGTGTGAAAGCCCCGAAAAGGTGGACCCAACTTGCAGAATCTCATAAAGTTGAAGTTTTGTTTGGAAAACGATATCTTCCACGTAAATTCTGACTGATAAATACGAAACTCCATGTTGAGTCTCTTAGTCAACATGGAGAGTCAAGTATCTCCATGAGAATAAGTATATGGGAATAGCGACGAAGAAATACCGTGAATCAATTCACTGAATTGTATATTAAAATGCCTAAGTAATGACTGATGGCCACGGTAAATGTCTTATTTATGACTGAGAAATGAATATTTTACTTTTGCTAATCGTTTGTTCAACTCACGTATTTTATACTCGAGACATTGATTTTAAGCGGAAAATGTTTTGGTGTTAGAGACTATATCGGGAAAAATGGTCACAATGTTCTCTAATTTAGATAGAAAGATTCAATTATAAAAATCAATGATATTTCAGTGTAGTCAATTTTTAGAAAAATTACGATATCCCTTGGGGTGAACGAAATATGCACTTGGTAAGGCTTGGGAGCTAAGGGAAAACCACAAAATATGGTATAAATAATAAACAAATGTCGAAACTAAAATGAAAAATTAAATAAATCTTATTAGTAGTATAAGAATAACTCTCCGCAAAGAAGGTGGTTAGGTCCTGGAATTGTGTGATGGTCCCAAGGGAGTTCCCAAGTTCAGTATGCATAGACGGAGGAATGAAAGATATCATGTCTTTGTTTAGGTCCAGCTATTTAATTATAAAACCATACAAATGTAAACTGAGTGATGCACAAAACGACTGAAATGCGGCATTATAATGTAAGTCAGTAAAAAAGATGGGTCACCTGGCACCATGAGCTTCCATTGACCACGAGAACACAACAGGCATAAAATGCATCATTTTCATTTTATCGAGAGTTAAAATGGTAGTAGCAGCACAGTTACATGGAATAAATCTAGTTTTTAATAGATATTCCTCAATTTTAAACTACTTGGCGGATGTTTTTTGTAATGCTCGTATGCCAAATTTAACGTTTAGCGAAGTTTTCGGAATATGCTATTTGCACATAAGGGAGTGCAAACTTAAATTTTCTGTTATTAAAAATATTCACACTCTAAGTTTTAAAGGTAAGGGGGCTAAAGACGTTATGATAGCAAAGCTAAAATACCTTCCACCTTCATGAAACAATTCATTTTGAATTTTTTTGCGAAGTTCTATTTATTCCTTAACAGCTTACGCTCATTGAATTTTCTTGATGGTTGCAAAACTTTAGGCATTACGCGAATACAGACTGTAACATCCTCCTTAAAATACACCATTGCCTTAAAATCTTTTTCCTAGGCAAGATTTCAAGGTAGTGATAGAAAGAGGGAACGGCCCGGGGCCATTCATTTTCAAGTCTTCACGCAATTCGCCTAAGTCGGTTAAACTATGATTAATTTCGTTGTAACTCTCTTGAATAGACTATGGCTCATAAACAAAGCTTAAATTATTATAATACCTAAAGCAAGAGGGAAACATTTATTTCCATTGGTCGAACTGATTCAATGGTCAGTAGTACCTTTCGATTATTTTTTAAGCGTAACAGGAGGGAAAAAAGAGTCACTGATTGCATCATTCTCAAAGGGAATTGGAGGTTAAAGTAAGTATTTCTCACGCTAGCTTACAAATAGAAAACTAATGGCAAAGAAAATTACCCTTATTTGTATTCTATTACGACCTCCTCTAATTTTTCCATGTTAAAACTTTTCGCAGGGAAACCCGCGAGATAAAAGAGTGGATGGGATCAATAAAGGAATCTATGAAGGAATTGAATAGAGAACGGAACAAAATCTAACTCGAAAACGAACCTATTCTGTGAGTGGATAACGTGATGGAGTTTAGCTCCCAGTGACTGAGAATGTTAATAATGATAAAAGAGTAAGATTTATTTGGGTTTGAAAATGACGAGCTAAGTATTTTCAGTGCTAGTGTATTCCAGTTTAGCGTATGAGTTTAGTAAAATAGAGAATGTCATATAGTTTAGCAAAATGTTAGCTGTAGGTTAAAGAAATAGATGGTGAGCATGATTCCATTTAGGCTTTTATTGAGAGCGTTTCTGGATAAAAATTAGTTTTCCTCCCAAAATTGCATGCTTTTTTGGAAATTTTTTGCTGGTCACCGACGGACGACCTTTTAGAATTAACTCAGGTTAATAAAGTACTATAATTTGAGATGAATATTTAAAAGTCAATTTTAGTCTAAAATTAGTCATTGGAGTACGTGCTTCTATGCTTCCCGGATTGGAACCCGAACATCGAGGGATCCGGGTTCGAAACCCGGTCAGGGCGAATGATTTTTACGCAGTAGGTAGGCCATATTTCATTTATGATAGAGGATGTTTGACCGGAAGACTTCGTCGGGCCAGTGTTAGTACCTTTCCAAAATAGGTAAAGTCAACCATATTTTAGGATCATCAATAAGAGAATGGAGAAGAGAGCAAGTGATTTCTTTCCCAGCCAGTGCGAATAATTTTTAACGCACCGTGATATTTCTGCATGTCAATGCTTATAAGCGGATGACCTCATTGAATAATTGCTCACATAATTGCTCACATAATTACCCACATAATTGCTGCATCATCTCTCGCAATTCTTTGAGTTTATCCACTTCATTTCCGAAGAAATATCGTAGATAATTTCGGATAAAACAAATGGAAGAATTTCAGTGTGCTAAATTCATTCTCCTTAACTGAGATTCGAACCCGAATCCCTCTATCCATACTGAGGGCCTTAAGCATTGACGGTCAAAGAGTGCCTCGGAAGCTCAATTAGATAAAGCAGTCAGCAGGAATTTCTGGTTCGATTCCCGATTGTGTGTACATGAGCGAGTGACTTCGCTAATCTAAATCTTGCGGCACATTTTCTGCTCACTGCTCCCACCCATTTATTTGAATTTAGATGTTGGTACAACCGTGCATAAGAATCATTGCGTCCATTCCCCTGAGAGTTTGGATTTTGGTAGAGGTAAATAAAATGAATATTTTTCAACATCCTTCTCCTGTAATAACAACCTGTAGTCATTATTCCTGCTCGCTTTAGATTTCTCCGAAAAATCCCTTCTCCGCCATATCATCTTGTTTCAATGGACATGTTTTAACGCCGTACAAAACTACGCTCCGTATCAAAGTTTTTCGTGACTTTTCTTAACATTCTTACACAACGTCCCTGTAACATATTCCCCCACCCTTGTGAAAACGTCTTTGCCTAACGCAATGTTTCTTCTTGTGTCTCTATTAATATTACGATTTTTGTCCAAAACACTTCCGAGATCGGTACATTGTAACACCTCCTCAAGCTTAGGAGCATTATATTTAACTTAACTTTCTTCTACATAGGAAATCTCACTATATTTGCCTTTTTACATTAATTACAGAGCTCATCCCATACCTATGAATTGGCACCGATTTTGCATAGTGCTCAGCAATGATTGTGTCTCCTTGGCTGAGTGGATAACCAATGATTGATCATCCCCAAGCATAGCTGATAAATTTTCTTGTAACTTATTAATTTTCTATCATATTTTCATGTCCCCATACCGCTTTAACCACTTCATCCAAAAACGTAGAAAAGCATCGGTGATAGTAGACACCCCGGTTTTAGTCGTATTCCTAACACTCCCCATCCGGACTCTCCGCCACTCTCAACCAAGCAGTCATTGAATAGTTGCACATAGCCGCCTATCCATCCAATCTACTCGTATTTGTTGTAATACATTCTCTGATAGATTCGTAAACCCCAGTTCACTCTATCGAATGGGTTTTCAAAGTCTACGAAACAAGCGAATACATCCAGATAGCATTATTTGCTCCTCTCTGTTTTTTTACCTTATTACTACTACGACATCTCCTTGCCTCTCCCCTCTCTCTACCCAAACTGGTCATTCACTCAGAAATCCCTTACTCTCTTCTCCATTCCCTCATTGAATATCCAAAGAACCTATTTAGCTATAAATGCTATCAAACTTGTTTTTTTGTCGCTGGTCATCATAAGAGGAAACATCAGTCCCAACTATTTTGAATGTCAGAAAACTGGAGTCTCGGTATAAGTGTATTTCAAATTAGCTAGATGATAAAATAAAAATATATCTTAATATCTGTGTGATTCCGCCATTTCAAGTACAGGGTTCGTCCGGAAAATAAGTGTACTGAGCTCAGGAAAAAAAATTTATTACACTTTTACATATCTTAAGCTAATATTCCTCAAAATAGGACCCTTGTGAGTCGATACACTTGTTCCAGCGGCGTTCCCATTCCTGGAACGCTCTCGCGAAGGCATCATCGGGAACCTCTCGAAGACACGTCGTCACGGCCTCTTTGACGGCGTCCAAAGTCCCGTATCGCGTTCCTTTCAAACTCCTCTTTATCTTCGGGAACAGAAAGAAGTCCGGTGGTGCCAAGTCCGGGCTGTAGGGCGGGTGCGGCAGCGTTGCCACGCCGTGCTTGGCTAAGAAGTCCGACACGACAAGCGCGGTGTGAGACGGCGCATTGCCGTGATGCAGCCGCCAGATGTTTTTGATCGCTGGCCGGACGCGGGCGACTCGTTTTCGAAGCCTGTCGAGCACTTGGACGTAAAATGCAGCATTTACAGTTTGTCGTTCAGGTACAAATTCGTAGTGGACGACTCCCCTTTTGTCAAAAAAGACATTGAGCATCATAAACTCATTTTCCGGACGAACCCCTTATACTCCCGTGGCGGCTTTTTGGAGTAATGCGTGACTGCGGGCGACAGCGCAATGAGATCTGAGCCGAAGTCCTGTGGAAACTAAGCAGTTGTTTCCTCTTCATACTGAGCCCCGTCGACATAATTATCCGGAGGAGGAAATACATGATAGGTATGAACATTTGAACTAATAGGCCGGCTGGGGATCACCGTAGGGATTTGTAACATGTCGACTTTTGATCCAATATGTTTCCAATGGTAGTGCAGAAGAGAAAATCATAATGGTTAATACATGCCTTGATAACTCCTTTTCCAAGAGCTAATGGCATGGTGAGCAATAGATGCTCATTTTCGTCCATGGTCTCTAATGAGGCTATCGAGAAGGTAGTAAGCAAGATGGAGGGGTATATAAATTATCTGTGAAAGTATGTTAAAACATTAGACTTTTGCAGTTTCTATTGGCATTACCATAGTCACATAGAAGAAGGGAAAAAGCACTCGCTGGAATGGAGAAAAGTAAGAATCAGCTCAACGTCGAACTAATATGAAAAGATATTATTCAAATTATCGGTATGAGGGCGTGGTGAGATAGGAAAAGCTTACATAAAACTGGGTAAACAAAGCACATGCAACCACTGCAGAGTGTATTTCGTCACAACATCTTGTTCCTTTAAAGCCGCCAAAATTTTGGAGGGTAAGAGGAGGCCTCGATAGCTTAACTGGCGACAGTACTCGGCCGGACTTTGAGGGATCAGGGTTCGAATCCCGGTCAAGGCAAATGATTTTTGCATTGTGCAATTGTTGCATTGTAATACATACAGGTATTAGCGGATGACTCCGTCAAAAAGTTACTGTAGTGGTATCCCCCGCAGTTTTTTGTATTAGGTAAGCATAGCTTTGAAAGAGAGTAAGGATTGTGGTGCACAAGAGACGGCTTCATTGTTGAGGAAGATGCCAGAAAAAGAGAGAGGTGAAAAGTGAAAGGGAAGAAGTAAGAAGAGGTTCATCTCATAAAAAAGGACTGATGACGACAAATGTTCCCAATATTTGTCGAGGAAACGATTAATACAATCATTATTTGGGTTTTATTTTTCACGCTTTCGAATCTCCAGAGGTTTGGTTTTTTGGTGCTTAGGTAAATGGAGAGAAAGACAGAAGCGAAAACTCTGAAATTCTGGAGGAATGAATAGTTTTGGAGGTAAACTTTGAGAGCTGTTGAAAACCAATTCTCGGATTGCTATGCCAGAATGAAAAGAGACACGAAAATTATTACTAGAATCCAACAGCTTGAGGGATGGTGGCTAGCCGCGGGACAATGTTTATCCCAGAAAGGCAGGAGGGAAAGGCCGGGAGGAAAACTCAAAGGAGTAGTTCGCATCACCGAGATCCTAACCGGGAGTCGAGTCGGGATATGTGGGAGAGAGTCGAATGCTAAATGTCTAATTATTCCTTTAATTATTTCTCTGTTTCGTCGATTAGATTTAGACATTGCTAAGAAAAGCATTTTACCTGTTAGGGAGGTTGAGAAATCCAGCCTTAGAAAGCATCGCAGCCTCGATCGAAGTGAATATCTAAGCCTTGGTGATGTCCGTATACCATTCATTCACTCCTTCCCTCTCTCTACTCTTCCTCTCATCTCTGCCCGTTACATTTTCCTCTCTCTCTCCTCCTCTCCCAATGCGTTCTCTTTGCGGCCAACTGCGTCCCACTCCTCCCTCCTCTTCGTCCTCTCCCTCGCCCCACTCACCCCCCGAGGGCCCTCCCACTCGTCCCGAGTCGATGATGGGGACTTCCCCCCCCACAGTCCTTCACCCCTCGCCACTTCCTCCCGGCTACCAAAGAGTGCAAGGAGAGCAACGTAGGGGTAGACAGAATCTAAAATACACTCGTATATAGTGATAAAAATGGGTAATAATTATTATATTTACTCTCGCTTTGTTTAAGAAACCGGTGTCTTGGCTACTTCCCAAGACTCAGCCTGAGAACTAGACCCTGCGTCTTTATTGGTCACATCCGTTCCATGCGACGGTCAGGGCGACCAAGGGAATAAAGTGTCACTATGCAGGCTTTCTGTTGCGTGCGTGCTCATTAGTGGGCGTCCTCTAATAAACCATTTAAGTGTGTTCTTATTATACACAATTTATCTATATCGTCCAGGCACGAAGTAGCATGTTTCACTAATCCAATCCCCGAGTCTCACTTTCAGAAAATGTATAATATTCCTCCCTGTCGATTGCCGGAATGTCATTTTCTATCAAATTTTCTTTCGGAAACCTTGTTCATGACTATTATTTATATACTTATCATAATTTAAAAAATTACACTAAAAGTATATCTTCTCGAATGACATTATAACAAGCACCATTATCTCAAATGATGACGGCGAATTTGTTTTCTAAAATTTAATTTATACACCGTGAACCTACCTATGCCGATTATAACATATTGAATACTTATGGGTACTTATTCTGCCGCATGTCGATCTCCAATAATCAAGAGGTATATTTTCTATTATTAAATCTGTGGACAAGTAGAAGTCTTTCTTTTTTAGTATGGAAAAGAGGTATATTAGCTAAAATGCCGTTGTGGGAGTGAAGTAGAGGGATCGCCATGAACGTGACCACGTGACGTGAGTTGCTAGTCCTTCCGATAGCAGAGCCTTTGATAGACTACGGAGGTGAAATTCCGAACGTGACCAACGACAGAAATTACTGATCAAAACTGGAGATGAGCGTAATATGTACTCATTAGGGGCGAATGCTGTGCATATTATGTCTGGGCTTGGGTAATCTTGCTTCTTCACAAATCAGAAGTTGCACGTTTTATGTTGTGATTTTATTAATTTACGTTCTACCGTGTATAAGTCGCCACAGTAAGGATTAATTCCTTGCCGAAATGCTAAGAAAATTTTCAATGAATTGCAAAACTTTAACCTGGAGATGACCTTCTGTCATAGAGCGGAGTGTTAACTTTCTTTTCTCTAATTGTACTCGTATATTTATTTTAGATGTTGCAGTGTCGTTGATTGACTTGGGAGGAATAATTGCATTCGGCTGAGGAATAAGGAGGCGGGAATTGATGACAGAGACGTTGACTATGTGTGTGTTAAGAAGAAACTCGTTAATACTTTCATATGCAGCGTGGTCCATCGCGGAAACATGGTCTTTGAAGCAAGATCATTGACTTAAATTGTAGGCTTTAAGTTATTAGTTAATTAGATAAGAATAGGGAAGGCTAAACATACAGAAAGGAATAACGACGAACAAATAGACATGATGGGGATGGAGAGACGATTATTGGGAATCGGAGAACAGTTTAGTTTAGTTTGGGGTATCAGGATATGTCTTGCTAGATGAAACAAAGAACTGTAGCGGTGCTTGTCTGTGACCATCGAAAACCTATATTGTACGATAGTGTATCGATTGATTCGTTTACTTAAAGTTGGTGGGAAGTATTATTCCCCGTGTTTTCTCCAAATGTCATCAATAAAAGGCACGGTATTGAACCTGAAGGTTGATTCGCCTTATACTAAATTCACGATATGTGAATTTCAATTATGAAATCATGGTTCCATTCTCTGCGTTGCCTGTGGTTTTCCGTTGACGCACTTTTAAGGCCATCGTGGCAAATATCATAGAGAAAAGAGATGGGAGGTGATCTTTCATTGTGGTCGGCCCTATCACTGCCCGATGCAAAGATCAGGAATTCGAATCTCTCTCCTTGGATGGCTAGAAGGTCTTGTGGCGAAGTCAGGATTTATTCACACATGCGGTGCACAGTTTTGTAATTCAGAAGCACCTGAAACCTGTTTCATAATAGGTCGCAATGTTAGTATGAAGTGGTATACACCACGAGGCTATTGAGAAGGGCAAATTATGCTGTCCGTGCTAAAATAAAGACCCGAAGTGGTGGATAAGGGGTTTCAATCGTTCAGAATAATTCTTACCGCGCATGCATTAAGCAATAAAACAATCTATTTATTTATTTCACATTAATCCCAAGACAGCTCTTCGACCTTTACATCGGACTTCTAACAATAATACTCGTTTCGCAACGGAGAATTACAACATCCATATTACGCATTCGAGCAATATTCGCATTGATTTTTGCATGCACTCTTTTGGTATTACTACATAGCCGTCACCGTAGGCCGTTGGATATTAATCAATACTGTCAATACAGGGTCCGCTTCAGTGGCATCTTCAGTTCACGAAAGATAATAGCTCACCAGGCTCGAGCGCTAGATTTTTTCTATAAACTTACGTCCTAAGGCATAATTGCACCTGGCGGCGATGCACCTTGCATGACAAGGTGCATTACTATACAGAGGAAACCAGCTGTCACACTCTCCGATTTCTTGTCTCAGCATTGACTAGTTTACAATAAAGTGCCGCTGTCAAAGTTCAAATGAATTATTAATGAGCGTATGGGTTATTTCATTGCATCAAACTTCAGCCCCATCCGCCAACATTAATTGTTGTATCGTATAATGCATATTAATAAACGATTATTATTCATTTTATTAAAGTATTTTGGCTCTTTGGTCCGGCCTAGATAACTTTTAGTCCGCCAAAACCACGGTTATCGGCCGGAGGATCGGTTTGGTAGGGGTAGAATTCACCCGATACTTAGCCCGTTGACGTGTCAAATTCACACATCAGGGTAGGGAGGTCAGTTCCTTTCCCTGTACCGTCTGTTTCCACTGAAAGATTTGGTATTCGAAAAAATCACACAGCTTTGAAGAAGCTGAGGATGCCTAGAGACGTACCAGGGAATCGAACCTGGGCCCTTCGGTCATTCGCCTAGAGCTACAGCATTAGACTTCCACGTCCCTCCGTAGTCCACGAGGAGACTAATTTCAGGAAACTGCAAATGAAATATATTTCCACTAGTTATTCTCAGGCCCATGTTAAGGGCCAACTTGTTCCTCCAAACAAAATAGTGTAGCTCGTGCGTGGATGATCGTGAATCTAGGGCATACTTCGCGTTCCACGGGTAGGAATTGAGAAACCGGTGGGAAGAGTGAGAGGGAAAAGAAGGAATTCTTTCCCAAGATGCCGAGGTGCCCAACCTGAAATGGACAAGGGAATGCCGGAAAATAAACACGCTATGGGGTTCCTCAACGTTCCAGAATTATTTTGGAACAGATACGACAAGTTAATCATAATTTTAAATCTGTAAGAACGATAAGTTCTTGTGTTCAGTGTATTTATCAATGCCAAGGAATAAGTATGGCACCCAAAGTCATTTTCGGAAAATATATCCACCGCATATACGTAAATTATAGATATGTCGATCTTCCGTGCGTAATTTGATTAAACATTTTCGAAAGAAATTATGCATACTTATGTCTTATTCCTCAAGAAACATTAATCCAGTGGTCGTAAGTTTTATATTCAACTTTTACTTAAATTGATGGCTTATAGATCTTAATGTGGATTGAATTGATGGAATAATGGAGAAAGCAGGTTTCTCTTAGAGGAATGCCACAGAAACTCAAATCTTCCAGGCCTATCGTCAAATATGAGTCACGATATTCACTTCAATAATTAATTATTTATTTGGGAAAAGAAATGATAAATCACGGAAAATGGTGAAATATCAGTATTTAATATCAATATCAATTATTAATAGAGCAAAGATATCTTTCCTTTTTTTACCCGGTATCATTATGATCAATGACTTTTAATGAATTTGCTCACTGTACTATTACTTCTGGATTTTCAGCTTGGGAAATATGAAGTCATGCATCACCGGATAGGCGATTTATTTCATGATGTACTTTATTTATTCCTCGTCAGACTTGGACGAAACACGTGTTTCTCATGTAAACGACGTGTATTTTATGCACGCATTCAGTGCATAACGCATAATAAATGACGTATGAAAACCCTGGGTCCTTGGACCGAAGAAGCTTCAACAACACGGGCTATAGTCACAAAATTTGACGTTAGGAAGACACTAGGTCGTCAATGTCCATTCTGCCGCCAATATTGTTTAAATAGCACATTTTAAATAGCTAATTATGAATTTGAAATTGCTATATTGAATGAGGAAATTATAGTTATTTAAGTATTGCTTCAAAATTATATTTTTCCTTTTACCGATATTTGCGTTCATGGGCGCTAATCGTATTGACGGAGGTCCCTGCGATTCTCCCGGATATGTAACGAAAAAGGTAACTTACCCATCTTTTGACTAGGAATCTGATTTTTTCTAATATCTTATGTCCTGATGAAACAGTTTTTTGCGTGATTTAATCTTGGTGGAAAGATTGAGCCGTGAGATGGAAAAGCCTCCATTCAGGAAGTGAAATCGTTATTTCCACGGTTAATTGGGCTCTTTACTGTACGCCATCCAAGAGGCATTAAATTGCTGAAACTTGTCTCATGAGATGAGGACGGACGTGCTCGCATGGGTCCTTGCGAAAAGAATTCCGCCAAGGTGCTCCTCTCGGGATGGGCCTGAGGGAGAAAGATGAGGGTGCCGGTTCCCAGGTTGGCGGGCGGTGATGGGATCCTCCTCCTGGCGTCGCGACGCCGCGGCCGTTAACGATGCACGGAAGCAAATGTGATGGCGGAGTCGGGAGAATGTGATGAAACGCACAGAAAGGGAAATGAGAAAGCGTGCGGGACAAGGGGATTCGTAATACGCAGAGCTCGTCACTGCCGAGGCGAGAGAATGGGGCGGCGGGAGAGGTGATATGGCCCCAATCTACCGGCCAGCCCCATCGCCCTCCCTCCTCCGCCTCCCTTCTCTCCACCTTCGCCACCCTCTCGGTCCCTCATTGCCTGACGATGATTTGGGTGGCTGTGACGAAGGCGTCCCTTTTTATAATGAGAAGCATGAAGGAGGCTTCCACCTCATTCGGCCGCCGTAAAGCATGCTCCGCGAAGAATTAATCCCGCGTGCGATTCGACTGCTCACTGCGAGGAGGGAAGGTGGGCGATGGGCGGTGGCATGTTTAGTCACCCCTGCGTCCCTCCACGCACGTTCATCTCCCCACTTCCTCAGGCACTCGGTCACTGTTTCACGGGGTGGATCGAAGCTATAGCCCCCCTGCCACACACCTTTTTGGTGGCTCGCAGGGTACTTATGTAGATGTAGATGTATAGCGATTGAATCTAGGGGCTAGAGTGAAACTGCTCTTAAAAAAATCAATTTATGACAAGCCAAAAGAGGATGGCGTTAATTGGTAAGCAGCACACATTGGTGGTTGGGAGATAAAATTTTTCGAAATTGCATGTGACGTCATCAAGAAAATCTGATCAACTCCTGCAGCCTGCCTAGAGCTCTTCACCAGCCATTTTTTCTTCAAGTACCACTTCCATGTTCTAATACTATCGATTACTGCTAGTCATTTAAATTACGAAAGATATCCTAGAGAGGAAATGAATTACTGAATCGCTTGTTGAAAAAAATTAAACGTACCATATAAGAAGGCAGACCATATTCATGCTTTAAAATTTGTCCTAATATTTTCCTCCGGTACCACCAAACGATAACTCACATAAAAGCGATGTCACGAGTACCACCGGTTCAAGCAATCGTCTAGGATACGTTCGTAAGTTCCGAAAGTTCATCATTGGGTATTTTTCCGTTGATCGGTGTCCAACTGAATTCCATCCCACTCTCCTCCTGGCCAGACTTTTATTTATTTTCCGTGAGTCCTTAATTTCTCATCAATCATTGTCTACTTTATGTTCTCCAAAATTTTCTCTCCCTCTATACTTCTCATTCGTACTCTCTTCCATGATCTTCCTCGGGAAATGTTTATAGAATGAAAACAAAATTTCAGAATTTGCCTACGACGACCAAAATGTATGAATTGCGAGGTCTCTCTACAAATTTCTATTAGCACTTTGATTCTCGCCGTTGGTTGGTTATAGTGCCTAGGTTGGGTTTATCGCCGTTCAAGAATGCTCATTATTTCTCATAGAAGTCGACTTTCGGGACGCTTTTGCAAAGTGAAAAAATTTCCTCTAGATCATTGTCTCCTCCTGATACTTATATTTCGGTCCTGCTTCATGCACCCCGAAGGGTTATTGTCTTTTCCCGCATACCTCTGGCACTTACACGTACTACCTGCTCAGGCAATATTGAAAATTTCACCTTTAATTGTAATTATTGTAGGAATTATCGTAAGGTGGTTAACTTCACCTTTGAATCGTAATTCTCATGTTAGAATATTTAAGCAACTGCAGAGTAGAAAGTCGCCTCAGGTTGATATCTGGGGCCGTTTTTTGACTCCGTTGATACTAACTTTGATTAATTTTACGTATCCGTACGCTATGTTAACTTTTTAATTGGGAAAAACGTCTTTGTTCAAGATTTCGTCATAGAACCTTTCGTAAGAGCATGCGACGGATATCGTTCGGGCCTTAATTTCAGGGTGATCGTCGTCCTTAGCTTTGTCTTATGTTAAATTTTTGTCTTTTTTTCTTTTCCATTTCTTATCGATGGGCTTTTTTTCGAGTAAAAAAATCGGCAGATTCCTCAGAAGGAAGTGTAATAATGTGGTTTCAATCATCTCTTTTGATAGGAATGGAACGGCCAGGCTCCTGGACTCTGCGTGACTTATAAAATAGTCTTTCCTGGCTTCAAACGGGTTGAAACACGTTCACATCAAACGCCATACACATGAAAATTAAATTGGCTTCCTGCTTCCCTCTCTTTCGCTTAGGGTGAGCCCCGCAAACATTTCTTTGGTATTCATTTGTTGATATCTCCTCAATATTTTATTCTAATTTTTTCTAACGTTATCATATTTCTCACGTTTATGGAAAATATAAAGCTTGTAAAGGAGATGTTGTAGTAGAAGGCAAATTTTGACACCATCTTGAAGTATGCTGGGGATGTTGCGCTTATATATGCGGCGTGTCTGGAATGGTGTTTTGGAAGATGGCCGCCCTTCTATCCCATTCAGGCAAGCGTCACAGGGCGATAAACGGAGATAGCCAGGCTTAGGAATGCAGAAGTTTGTGGGATGCCTGTAATCACCACGCTCCCCAAGCTTGTTGAACATTTTACCACGTTTCCCTATTTATTTTAATTTGCAATCGCCAAATCCCTTAAAGTCTGGAGCTAAGGATCCAGACGAGGTCGCGACATCAATTTAAGCTTTGCAAATGAGGCGTGCAAATCCACCATTTTTATTTTCATCCAACCTATGGTAGTGATATTCTCCCATGTTTCCTAATCATGGGTATGTAAGATATAATTCTTTGATGTTTCGTCTCGGAAATCAAACTCATTCCTGCATCGCAAACGTTTCTAGCATTCTTATGTAATCACAAAGAATAATTGACACCTGAATATTCAAATAAATATGATTTGTACCACTTTAATCAGCGTCAATCTTATATTTATCTATTTTGTGAAAGTCGTATATAAGGTTGTCTTTAATGTTAGATCTTTTTGTTGCTCAGATAATCTTTTATGGATGATAACGAAATGATGCCTCAGGTTTGGGGCAGTAAAAGTCGGAGTAGGTAATCTGCGAGCGTGCGTCTTAACGTGGAAATAAACAAATACCTGCTATCCTCTTCGTACTTAAGCGTAGCGCCCCGAATGAATTACGAATTCATTTTTTTGTGTTGAGCCGAATAGGAGATACCTCTCGATATTATTGGTTTTAGGGTTGCATCTCCATAGGAAAGCTTGAGAAAAAAATAATATTGTAAGGAGGATTCAATTCATCTCAGGTTCCTCGCCGTGGTTCTATTTATCCAGCGGAAAAGCGCAACAGAACACCCGAAAAAATTTCAATTTCTCGCGGAAACGAGAATGATCTATGTGAACGGGCCTGTTGGATGACCGAGGCTATCACACAAATGGACCGCCTTTAGCCGCCGTGACTGGGGTCCCTCGGAGACACCCGACCCACCGCTCTCGGCCCAAGGCCTGCAGAGGGCTCGAGTGGCCAGTGCCGCGAGCTCATTAGAAGAGAGCACGCAAGAGTATGCGTGGAAACGTGTCCTTCCATAAAATGATTATCTCGCGAGCATAAGGGATCGTGAAGGCTTCGCAGCTTTTGTGCCAGGCAATCCAGTAATTCGGGAGCTATTATGGCGTCATGTCACAAGTCGATGGGACCAGAATGCCGTCCTCTCCTCTCCGCTAGCAAATAGAACGGTCTTCGAAGGTAAGCTCTTCATTTTGGCACCTTCTCCAATCTGGAATCACCGCCATCTAAGCTACAGGATGACTATGCATGATACTTCGGTACTTTTTGGTGATTTCCTTTAGAGTGAATTATCTGGGATCGGTTCATATGACGACCTGCTCTTTTTTTTAATCTGGGGACTTGCTTTTGCTGCCGTGTCATAATAACCAGAATTGTTGGTTGCTATCCTGATGTCTCTGGTGGTCCGTGCGCTCGATTTTGATCATGATAAATCTTTGGTTTGTAATCGGACTATCACAGATCTTAACCACCAGAGTTAAACGCAATGCCCGTATCAGGGGCTGAACTCGAACCCGTGACCTTTGGGTTGTCAGGTGAGCAGGCAACCCACCTGATTAATCCTACCGGAAAATTTATTATTTGTTCATGGATAATTTAAATATGTTAATTGTGAAAATATTCGGGGCCAATCTATGGATATCAGTTCATGAAACACAAGATGGTCTTTCTGGTGATCTGCATCTTATGAAAGCTAGGTATTTTGCCCATTCGGTACGTCTGCTTACTTAATACTCCCTCAGCCGCATAGAGGGTATTTTGGTAGTGGATGCTGATGTCTCAGACTTCCAAGTAAACGTGATAGCAGATAGATATATGTGCATTTTTAAGGACGACCCCGGAATATGATTAGTAAGTATTACGATAATTTAGACATTAAATTATTAGTTACGATTGAGAAATTGACTTTTTTACAATAAAGTAATAAATAATGGAATTAGAAAGGGATGCCATCCTCTTTTTCTCTTCTTTTTTCGAGTCGGTAATTACGTTCTGCGAATATTTCATGTGGTGACGACCAAGGAGGTCATGTCTCCTACGCTGCCGGGAACGATATTCGGCCTGTGTCCCGCAGTAGCTAGGATTCATCAGATGTCAAGTCGTTACTGTCAAAATGTTTTTCACGGAAAATAATTAATCTATTTCCCATTCACTTCCTTACGTGTTTTTTTGTGTCAATTAAATGGCCACACCTTTGACATGCGACGTCTTCGCAACCGTCTTAATGACGTTCAGGCACCACGTGAAATACCTCTCTTTTGGAACTCATCAACCCTTAAACCTATCTGGTCCGGACCTCTGGTATGAGTGACTCTACTAGGAGAAACTATCGTTAACCAGCAGAGCTCTAAGGTAATTTAGAAAACTCAAAACCTTCCACTACGTTAAGGTTGCAGTTAATTGGGAGTGAGAAGGATTGAGAGAGTGAGTTGACGCTATGGGGAATTTTAAACATTTAAATGCAATTAAATTACATGAATAAATAATTGAATTAACTTGAGATGTCAAAGTCTAAGTACGACTGCTATATTGATTGGATTCCCCACTGGTTATTGAGTATGACCAAACAGTTGAGTCCTGTATTTGGTTGTTACGAGTATTTGTCGTAAAAAGAGTCAGAAGGCTCGAATAGCCAAAGAAACTGGGACAATGTGGTAAAAAAATATTTTCACTCAATCATAACCAATCCGCACAGTTCGTAAATAAGTAACCTGTTTTAAGAGTCTGCTGACGGGTGTTTTGTTCCCTTGAGCGTCGCAAAAAATACTCCACGGATTTCCTCCGGATTTTCCGGCGGGTGCGTGGGAGTTTTGGTGTGGGTGAGAAGGGGGTTTCCCCACTTTAATTCGCAGCATATCGATTGGCTATTGTTCGATGATTAAAGGGACTCCCTTGGGCATAATTAATGAACACCTGTCCTGCAGCTCGCGTCTCTTGCGTTCCTTTCAACGCCACACTTCCTCCACCCCCTTCCGCCCTCCACTCCTCCCACTGGCTCCATTATTCGGAGGCCGGAATCCCCCCGAAGACAACCTGCTGGACATCCAGTCTCTCTTGGCCACCGGCAGCGAACGACTCCCGCGGCGGCGGTCACTCAAGTGTGTGTGCATTCAACGTGCGATTGTTAAGCGCGTCGCCGATCGATGCGACGGGGATTGATTTAAAAAAAAAATAAACGGATTTAATTGCCCTGCCAAGTATATCGATCTGGTTTTACCTCGGGCGAAGGAAGGTGGATTTGGACGCCGTCGTCAACCATTCCGTCGACGCTGGTGGAAACTTATCCCTGGTTTTATTCAACGACTCTTGTCGGATAAAGAGTTTCTTGTTAAGGGGACTGTAGTGGCCTCCTTTGTTGAAAGCCAGTGCTCCCCTCTCTGAATTGGTAAGATTTCCAAACGCCCCGCTTACGGTTTTTGACCGTTCTTCTTCCAACCACGCAGAGTGTCGTGGGTCATATGAGGCGGGAAAATGTATCCCCTAGTCTTCAATGCTGATAATTATTTACTCGACGATGGCCTTACTCATTCACTCCCATGACATTGCTGAGGTTGTCAGTCATTTAATTTATTTAGATGAATTTATTAAAAGGAGTTATGTACACACCTTTTAGAATCCTAAAAATGTTCACGAGTGTGAATAAAAGTATTGTCACAGGTGTGACGTTGGGACACAACCGGACATACTTGTTTATATATATGGCAACAGGGGCAGCTGAGGACCATTCAGAAAAATGACATAGCCGATTGTTTTGGGAAATGGAAGAGGTGCTGGAATAAGTGTGTGAGGTCCCAAGGGGAGTACTTCAAAGGGGACTAAAGCCTCATTGTTCTAGGTAGGCTATTCTTCTAAAAATACGAGCGAATCGTATATCATGGCTGGATCAGGGTAGGGTGGGTCAGTTCCTTTCCCTGTGCCAGTTATATTTTCCCAGGAAGATCTGATACCCGAAAAATCAACCAGCTTGAGTGGAGCTGGGGGAACCTAGAGAGGCTTTCTCGGTAATCGAACCCGGTTCCTCCGGTCAGTAGTCCAACGTGTGTGTTTGTGTATCTGTATGTATGTATGTATATTTTTTTCTGAAGCGGAGGACAGTGAGCTCACATGAACGTTAGTCGATTTGAAATTCGAACTTCGAAGAATTGTATGGTACGGATAGGCGCTGATAATTTGGATTAAGTACATCGAATCCAAACTGCTATCAGAGCACATTAAAATGAATTTATTTAAAAAGAAATTTTAATTTTGTATTAATGTGAGTCAAATAAATGTCCTGAAAACGCTTTTTAAATAGAGTAGTTTAAGCTGAAGTTGCAAAGTTAAGCGTTCATGTAATTTGTGTTAATAAAATGTCAATAAAAGTTGTCATCCCCAGTTTTCACCAGTTAGTCTGATTTTACATTTTTAATTTTTACTGGATTTCATGGAAAAGTAGTGTCCCGTTCGGATTACCGGAACATTAAAATAATAAATATAAAATAAAATCTATCATAGTTTCTGATGCTTTTGAACACCGTAAAGAATCCAGTAATTTATGTGTTGCATACAAAATACCGTGCGTATTTAGATTAGCTTCGCTCGAGAGTGGTAACATCCTTCAGTGGATTTGTGCGCTCGTATTCTATCGATTATATTCTCGCGATTATCGATTGTAATTTCCAAATTTACTTCTTTTTTCCCAGTGGTCCCTCTGTTAACCATTGAGAAAAATCATGAATAAAATGATAATATGCTAGTATGGGGTGCACATGGTAGTCCAGTGGTTAGTTTAGGACTACTGACCGGTGGGCCCGGGTTCGATTCCCGGGTCCACCGGTTGCGTTTAGGCAACTTCAGCTTTACCCAAACTGTGTGATTTTTTGGGTAACAGATTTTTATGGGAAACCATAGGTGGCAGAGGGAAAGGATTACCCTGATGCGTTAATTTCGCACGTCACTGGGATTAGTAATAGGTTAGCTCCATCCTCACCTATCAAACCTGGTTGATAACTGTGGTTACATTAGTATGTTTTAAGAGCCCGTGGAAAGCTGCGTGCTATTAATATTTATTCCCAAAATAGGCGTTGTAGTAAGGGCCCCGTTTTCATACCTCAGAATACGGCAAGTGTCCTGGTTTTCCTGATTCAATACATGGGTAATATCCTACAGCCGCATATTCGATCTCCTTTAGGTTCTTCAAAGTTGACCATAGGAAAGTCGTCTTTCGCGGTGGCGCGCAGCTGGGTTTCCTCGGAGGCCTAGATGTTGCCGCTCTCGCGAGCTGCGACCACTGTGTGGGCTGCCTGGCTCGCAAGAGCAGGGAATCCCCGCTATAGCGTACGCCGCGAAAACTCCTCCGATCAATAATATTTTCGCTTTGATTTTCTCTCATTTCAGGGCGCGCGGACCTATGCGGTCGCCCTGGGTTACCACGCCCCCTTTAACTCCGCCCCCCCTCCCTCCACCCGAATCTCCTCCTTGCTACCACACACACCTCCCATTTCCTTCATCCTACGACCCTTTTTTTCTGTGTCCACGAACTTTTCAACCCCTTATGTGACAGAAACCCTAATATTCAATTTGGCGCAAATGAAAACGGGTCAATTTCCTTCCAGAAGATAATTTTTTATGCTTATCTATTTTTTTGCATGTCCAACAATTCCCCCTTCTCTTTTCATCCCTCGGCCAGTGCCGGCTTTTATTTTTGTCTCCTTCAACCCCTGCGGATAATAACCCTTTTGCTATTATTCTTCCTTCGGGCCAGAAAAACACACATTGTTTTTTGAGCCGGATTTTTTGATCTCCATGGGAAAAAGAACGTATCTGGGTTTGTTATATATATATATATATATATATATATATATATATATATATATATATATATATATATATATATATATATAAACTCCCGGGTTCGATTCCCGGGCAAGGCACTCTGGGCACCTGCAGCTTCACCCAAGCTAGTTGATTTTTCGGGTACCAGATCTTTCTGGGAAACCATAACCGGCACAGGGAAAGGAACTGGCCCCCCTACCCTGATATGTGAATATTCACACGCCGTCGGGCTTAGTACATGGGTGAGCTCTACCAACACCTACTAAACCGACCTTCGGGTTGATTACTGTGTTTATGGTTTTATATATATATATATATATATATATATATACATACATACACGTATATGTTCAACTGGTTTGGAAAGAGGAAAAATAATCCGGTGTGAAGTGTTCTTTGGCCTATTTTGAATGGGAAAATATTTTTCCCACGGACAACGCTCGCCTATAATTCAGCTACAAATATTCAAGCCAGAAGGTTCTTTTATTTTACCAAGCGAAATTGTAGGTTGTTTTATTTTAATTGACAATGAACGGGGGGGGGGTTAATGGTAGATGGGTACGTATCAAGCTATCACAAAAATGCGAAAGGTCATCTACATATTTTGCATTAGGTAGATGAACGATATAGAATGCAGTATAAAATTTAAGTGAATTATTAGCGGAGTACTACTTTTAGGCACGATGTAAGTAGGCAAATCTCGATCTCATTCCATCCTCTTCGGCGGGAAAGCTTAATGAGGTACGCTGGGTTTACCCTACTTACGTATTCGTAATTTACTGGAAGGGTATTCATGCAACCATCTTTTCACAAAATTATGAAACCTGTGCACATATAAATGGCATATGAGAAAATGTTAAGCGTAAAAAGTGAAAGTTATGCTTTTGTCACATAATTTTGGAGTTAATATCTCACAGCACTGCTGCATATCACCTTTTGTACTGTAAGTTTTGGCTTATAGTCATTTTTCCAGTAGTCCTCCTCCTACTAGGGTACGCTAATGTTTTTATTTTGGCCTATTCACCGAGTCTTTGGATTTATTTCCCGAATAATTATTCAAATATATTTTCTTCTTGCACAAAATGCTGCCAACTGTTTTTAGTGGAGGACATGGTATACGAAGAATAAATATACAAATAGATATTGGTACAAATTATCCAGAGACGCACTAGGCAGTTTGAAACGCAATGGGAATGAGGTGAAGAAGAAAACAAGGAAGGTTACTTATACGGACAAACACAAAGGTTTAGTTTATATTCAATTAAATAGCAGGAAACATCCTGGATCTGACCCCGGATGTACCCGTATCAGGCTTTTCCCATGAAATGTACTCATACCTCCGAATATACTGCATAAAAATAGTAATATTATTGATATTCTACCGTTTGAGGTAGATTTTTATTGAAGCATCGGTTCCCAGGTTGTTTTCTAATAGTATAGGCAAATCAATTTGCCGTTGCATAGTTATTCGGTTCTATACCGACCTCAAACTTTATGCATGTATGAAATAATGCTACTCTTATGTAAACGAGATAGGAAAAAATTATTTATTACATTGGTAGTGTATTGAGAAAATGTGACGAGAAGGTTAGAGAACTATTTTCTGTTTCGCTATGTTGGCTTCATTTGAAATATGTTGCTGGCACATGAGGTCCTCTCGAGGTCAGTTCGATTTAGATCGTGCGCAGCGAAGTGGAGATTTATCGCTTTGAGACCTGTTGAGACACTGATGGTCGCTATGTTGAGGCGTATGCGTATTAATAACTCCTAATCTTTATGTAATTTGGTTTGAAAAATATCTCAGGCCCTGAACGCGTTTTTCATTTTATGTAATTTTTCAAATCATAGCGACGAAAAATATTCTTTTTTTATTTGTCCAACTTGAGCAAACGTATTCCAAATCTCTGTTGAAGCTCTTCTGCTTTCATTCATGAGGAAGTTACCTCTTTCATGCCTCTCCTTCCGCGTATGTCACTAATTTTGGTTAAATAAACTAATGGATATAGGTATGTAAATCATTACCTTCTTTGTATACTTTTATTTGGACCGGGAGTAAAATATTACCATGTATATATGGAATATTAATGCGCATGGTGAATAAATCTAATGCAATGCTTGTTACAATGAACTCCTGGTAGAATTATTTATAATGATCGTAATATGGATTTCACACAATTTTATGCGCTTATCACCAACAGGAATATTGAAATCAGAATGCGCAAGAATGGATGAACAAAATGGCGAAGAGATGTTTATACTAGTCATGTTATTTGCCGAAGTAGTTCCCTTAGATAAAACCTTGAGGCAATGCAGTGTCAACCTGACCTATCTACGTATGACACAGTTGTTCGAATCCAAATTAAAGGAGCCAACAGAAAAGGAAACTAAGTATTCTTCTAATTTGGCAAAGCCTGGGATCAAGGCTAATGTTTCTTGGAAATCTACCTACCGTAAATCACTTCAGATATTAATATTAAAAAAATAAAAGTTGTTTTTACATTACGAATTGACATTTCAATTGCGTATCTTATGCTATATTATGAATTGCTTTTCGACTCAGTAGAACTAGTACTTGTATTATGGGAGGCGACCGGTAGTAAGGGATCGTAAAGATTTTTTATTTAGAGATTTATGGCGTGAATATTTTTGCAATGAAAAGACAATATTATAGCTGTTAAAATTTTTGAAATATTACCGTAAACGCGTTATTCTTTTAGCGTAACCCTTGAAAGCAAAGAATGCTACTTTGATAAGAAATCAAATTGGTCTATAACAAATATCTACCAATTAAGACTGCAATGTCAAAAATGACGCGATGATTCGTAGTTTATTCTCCATTAATATGAAGTGCCTCGGTTTTTACTGTAATGCACGTTTACTTGGGACATAAAATGGTAGTGAGCTTCACAGAATGAATTCATTGAAATGCATTTAACAGCGTTATGGGGCGTTAACCATTTAAGGGCTGTTATCTTTGAACTGCGATAAATGTATTCACCAAGAACTGCAGACTAAGCTCTCCTGGAATCCTCAGAGCAATGTTAAAATATTTTTTCAGGAAATTTTTATCAAACTCCCTGTTCCTGTGAGATGAGTTTCCAGGAAACCTGATTAATGTAACACATTTAGCCTCCGTATTAACGAAGGTAGCTGAATAAAAAGTATTCATAGAACTTTATTCGCATAATTCATTTTCCACATGTTTTTATTTAATATTATATTGTCATCTTAATGTATAATATATTTGTGGAACAGATTTCGGTTTATTTAACTTTCGTATTGCTTACGCAGTATGCACTTGAAAATTACATCATGTTTAGTTCGCCTCCGGCGACGATAGAGGTAACACGTGACAAGCTGGGCGCTACATTTAAATTTGGCTTTTGCCCAAACAAATCCTCAATCGACGCCTATGCAATACTACAAAAGTCTAATAAGAGTCTGTTGCTCCATATAACATACACAGAGTTTTTGAATGTGTACGAGTATAAAGGGGAAACAATCAGTGTAAAAGAAGGTGGACTCGAATTTCCTGTCATTGCTCTAATTGAAATAAATATTAACACCGCTGCTGCTAAATATCGCGCGAAAATCAATGTGAACATGTTTTCACTTCCTCCCCATATTCCACGCCTAGTCTCAAGTGACTTTTTCCTCTTCTCCAATGCGAAGAAACATATTGGTAAGAGTTTTAAATCATCAGAAGCAGACATAAGCGAACTGAACATGTTTCAACTTACAACTGCTGCCGCTGACGCAATACTGGAGTAAAACCAGTACAAATTTTACCTGAATGACGTCCACATTAAGATTGCAACACGTCATAAATTAAATTTCAGTGCAATTATTTATGCGAATACATTAAATTTGCAGACAAAATCATGGAGAATACAACGTAAATTTTCGAAATTGCAATTTTAAGCCATTCACTTCTCCATCACTGGGGAATCAAAGAGCATACACGCACACATCGAGGACATCCACTATCAGTACGGCTAGCGCAGATAAAATCATAAATAACCACATAAAAGAAACATTGTGTTACATTGGCATTAATGCTGAAAGACTTTTGAAGCGCACTTCTCCTCAAATGTATACTAATCAGATGTATACAATCAGACATGAATACGGGGGTCTTTCAGAATAAAAATAATTTCTCTATCCTTATATTTAACTGTAGAAGTCTAAAAAGTAAGAGAGCAGATCTCGAGCATTTAATCCAAAGTCAATACGCTAATTTAGTTTTAGGCAAAGAGAGTTGGCTGTATGTTGATATAAACGACCGAGAAATTTTCCCAATAGATGTCACAGTTTACCGACGCGATAGAGGTAATAGACCCGGAAGGTGAGTTTTCGTGGCACTGAAAAGTATTTTGGAAAACAGGCAGTGCGTATTTAATACTCGTAATAACATAGAAAGTGTTTCGTGCACCTTACTGTGGTCTAATCAACCCAGCGTTAATTTATGCTCCTTCGATAGGCCTCCAGACTAATAAATTCAAACACTTCATGCACTCGACACGTAAATTTACGCGTATAAATAATAACAGCACAGACAGAATTGGTGGTGACTTTAACCTCCTTGGAATAGATTGTACAGCAATAGCATGAAAACTCGGACTTTTGCTTTCTTGATTTTTGTAAACGATTTGAACCGCGCAGTGAAAAGTAAGATTAGGATGTGCGCGGATAATACGGTGATTTATCGGGAATATCTAGGGATGAGGAGTTTCATTCTAGCACAGGATCTAGATTGCATTACTAAATGGTGTTCAAATTGGGCTTGTCATTAGACCTTAACAAATGCTTGGTGGAAAATTTCTTTAAAAGATTAACAGGATTTGTTTACAAACTAGCTGGAGTTGATCTAGAAGTAATTGATACGGCAAAATAACTAGATGTTACCATCACTAAAGACTTAATTTCGGGCACGTAAAATCTGCCGAACTGTCGAATAACTGCTGAACTGTCTGAGAAATATAATTACCAGCTGGGTTTGTTTTAGAGCGAGTTGCCGTTTCAGTTGTATTACCAAACGAAACAAAATCCATTCCGACCTTTTTGGAGCAACATTTCTGGAGAACTTTCCTTTTGGTTGACACATGAATTCGGCGAATGTTCGTTCTACTAGGGATAGACCTGACCTCGTGCCTACTACTATATAGTAATGACTGATTATATATCGACAATATAGCGATATTCTTGTCGTATACGCAATGGTATCGCTACTATGTTGACAAGAGGTCGATATGAATGAAATATTAACCTTGATGATATGGCTCGATTTTCGGTCGATTTCGCTCTGCATCAACGATGTTTTACGATATACTGTACCCAGTAATTATCACCTCACCAATGTTCCGCCACCACCTCGACGTTTCTTCTGCCCGACTCGAGATTGAAGAACAAATATCCCGCAGTCCTACCACGTGACTTCCAGACCTTGTTTGTCGGCATAAGATCGTCTTAATGTCATCCGCTCGCGGGAAGTCAGACCTGCATTAGTAGCCGACGAAAGCGTTTGAAGGGGACACACTAACCCCTCCCGGGTCCCTGCTAATCAACCCCCCGAACCCATGGAACAGATATTGAGGTATTTTTGCTCAACGCTCATCCGGTCGGTTGCATTTCGCAATGAATTCTTTTCGGGATGGCGAAGAAACGGAAGACGGGGGAATAGGGGGGGAGGGAGGGTAGTGGGATATTTTTTAAAGGTCTTAGCATCGTGGGATGCGAGGGAGGAATGAGGTGGAGGAGAATGAAAAGTACACTCGCAAAATGGATGACCTCAATAATTCAAGCCTCACTTTCTCAAGAGCGTGAATAAGGAATGAAGCCATTTGGTGCGGACCAAGGACTGCGAAACATATAACGGCGATAACTCCCCGTCCGTGGGGGGGTTGTCGGTCGAGAGAGTGCAAACAGCGGCAATCTCGGTGAAGTTTGGACGCGACGCTGTTGTGTCTCCACCGGAAAGAATGCTTCCGGGGGGCATCGCAGGGCGGACGACGGACGGTCGCTCCCTCCTCTTCCCCTCTCGCCTTCCTCGATTGCCTCGCGCCCGCCTCCCTCCGACGTTCGTTTTTCCATAAATCAATTGAGCAGTTCTTCAGCAGGTACATCATTTTCTCGATAGAATTACGTACGCTTTCCTTACGGATTTTTCGGACCCATGTTCGTTCATACCAGCACGCCTTCGTTTATTTTTAATGGCTAAATCTGTCAAATTCCCAACAAATGCAGTTTTCATTTGATTAGTTCAAACATTTTTTGAGAATCATTTGAAGGACTACTTATTTGATGGCAATGGTAAAATGTACTTGAATAATAAACTCGGTACAGATATAATTTTGCTTAACTCCAACTGATTGAAAATTTTTTAGCTCCTTGTGTCTCTAGCATTCTACATCAAGCATGAATGAGTAATAATTATTATTTAATTCAATAGAAAGTAAATCGAGAGGATAAAAGGAATTAATGCTTAATCTAGTGTGCATTTTTAATGTTATTTACTTCGTCATCATGAGTGGTTTTTCTATTTGGGAATGTTTTGGACGGGCTATATAAATAATTATTTATTCTCGTGGACTTCTGAGTGCTTGCTCCCCACCTGAAAGTTATGTTTTCTCCTTTTCTGACTAATTCTTTAATTTTAACTTTGAAATAATTTTTTTATTTTGCCTTAAAAATTATTCCTAATAAGTTATATCACTGTTATTCACTTTAATCGTTAGCCTCCCTCTTCATCCTTTTCCATTCCTACATCTCAAAAGTCTCTAAGCCATCCTATTCCCATCCTTAATGTCCAGGTTTATGTCCTTATGGTCCATATTAAACTCC
The DNA here is from genome assembly GCA_037158775.1 of Hetaerina titia. Lineage (NCBI taxonomy): Eukaryota > Metazoa > Arthropoda > Insecta > Odonata > Calopterygidae > Hetaerina > Hetaerina titia. The sequence goes on from CM073778.1 coordinate 35,853,710, forward strand.
TCAATTATTGTTTCGCTGCTTTTTTGCTTACCGTGATTGTCATCGATTTCCTCCTCTTTAAAAATACTTCTTCATTTATTGCAATATTCCTCCTAATTTCACAAGTACAGCAGCCAATTTTCTCAAACTACTTCTCAGATAAAGGAAATTGTTTCAGGAGTGAATTCATGGAAAGGCTTCATGATTTAAAAGAACTCAGTCTTTGTTCATTCCACATTAAACAATTAGATGAGTATTCTATATATTATAATTAATGTTTACTCACTTTAATATTTAAGGAGGACTTATCACTCCCTTAGAATTTCTTTATTTCATGTTATTTCTCCCTTCTACATTCCATACTTTATAAATTAATTGATACAATGGTTCCCGATCTCCTTCTTGCCTTCCTAAACTTATACCGCTCTTATAGCGAACATTCGCTATGTTTATAGTTCAAATACAGGAGTATTGATGGTCATTGCGCAACTTTGGGTACATACAAATGTAAGCATATGCTTTCATGGCACTTGATCTTTTTTGAAATGGGAATGAAGTTTGAGACGGATTCATGGAGTTTTCCGCAACACTCCGTCCTCATTAGTACTAAAAATCTCTTCCTTCTATTTGTGCTACACTTATGAGTAATTTTACCTTAATGTTTTAATCCCTAATCATACTGACTCATTCTCTTTCAATTTCCATTGTAATTTTTCATTATCACATGACTCAAGCCTTTCTCGTCTAATGTGTATTTCCTTTCAATGTGTAAGGTAAATTGCGAAGTCTTTTTGCAATCAATATTTTCTGCGTATCCTCTCAAAATTTTTTGAATGCCTTTCATTTTTATTTCCAATCCACTGTCTTATATCGGTATAATTTTTCCCTTTTTCAGTTCCTAAAAATCCTTGTCTTGTCTAATTTTGCGCTTTCACTTATCCCAGTGATGTTAATGTCTCTCCTCGCATTGCTCTTTCCACTCCCTCTCCTTGGTTGTATTGGTTGCTATTTTTGTACTTAGTTTTTAGTTTTAATCTCCGTACTTCTTCTCCCCAATTCTTTATTCCTGTTCTTCCATTTTCCACTGTCTTCCCCGTATTTATAATATCTTCTGTAATCCATGGCTTCCTTTCCATATTTTTTGGCTACTTTTGTTGTGTCTACTAGTCATCCATTTTTTAAGGCCTTTCCGCCTTTCTTCTTCATGAAACATTTTCTTTTCTTCATTGAGAATATTAGTAACTGCTCCCTGATATTCCTTCCTTTTTCCTCTTAAAAACTCTCTCATCTAGATTCGTCACCCCTGCTACGTATTAATTTTTTTTATTTTAATTTTATTCCTAACCACTAAATTTAAATCCTGAACCCAGCGAATATAAATGAATCCAGCGAAACTGCATATTTTGATCTGCGCCCTGGTTACTAAAAGCTAAAAATCAGTTTACAATCCCTTGTAATTTACACGTGAGTGAGGTAATGGCAACAAATACATGTATCAACAGTCATTGTTTGCCAAAATGTGGCGGTTAGAATATGAGTTTTTTGCATTAATTAATGATTGCATTCATAGTTGAAATTTTGAATTGACGTGTAGTTTTGTGAACCGGTCCCCAGGAATAATTGCTTCTTATAAATTGTTTAACGTCGACCAATTGTTAAGAAAATAGTCAACGTGTTTCTCTTCAGAGCCAGTTGAACACTGCTTTTGAAGATTATTAATGTTTCATATGCTATCGTATCTAATATTAATGTTAAAATTGTGAAAATTTCAGGGGATAAGTTTATCAGTGTATGGAAAAATAACTTTTATAAAACCATTGTCTCTTTACTAGATTGGGGAGTAAGATAAGACTGCCTAAAATCATCTATTCTTTTCAGTATGTACGCAAAGGAAATTGTAAGGGTGGCATGGGAATGGGTGGAGGCCCAAGTAGCCAGCAGCAGCCATATATCTGTACAGTTTTAATTCATGAGATCAGTTTTATGAATTGCTGTCTGGAATCTGGGCATACTAGTATACCTGAGATCGTCAATTCGAAACGGGGACAGTTTTAACGTTGGAAATATGTTGTAGGAATGTGACACGTATGCGTAAGGTTCTCTTCTAAATGTAATCGTCTTCACTAAGATATGAATTGAAGGTGCCCTCTGTGTGAATCCTCAACGGACAATGAATACATTTTCTGATTTGTCACAGGTGAAATTATTTCGATTCCTGCATCCGATTTTCTTCCCGCGGCCATTTCCTACATTATTGATCGCGGCATTTCTTCCCTCCTTCAATCATGTATGACTATTCTCGCTATTCACAACAAAGAGAAACTAACACATGGACCGTAGCATGATATTGAGTGAATGTTGAAGACAAAGGAATATTTACAGTGGAACGCAAACTTAAGAGTTCTGGAATTTTTTTAAATTTGTTATTCATTTATTAACTTGTGTTTACTCATGTTTAACTTGTGACTTTTATGACAGTACGTTTTATGGCTATGGATGCCGTAACCTTTAAAAAGCACTATGTTGCGAGTGTATATGTAAAAATGTACATGCTGAATATCGAAACATTTTGATAGTCAAGGGTGCTACTAGCGTTCAGGAATGTTGCTCGTCAGTAAATGAAATCTGATGCACCGAAATGAATAGTCAATAGATCAAAATCTGACAACTTTGAATTAAAATGTCAACCCAATAGGCTTACTAGATAAATTGGACTTGAGAAAAAGTTATCTAACGAAAGAGAATAAAATGGCTGAAAATAATTTTACCTTTTAACGGGACGAAGCGTTAGAAATGAAATGGTTATTAAAGAGAGAAACTACAAACCTTTGTAGAATATATGTTTTCCTGCCGGAACCGTAGAGGAACCGTATTTTAAAACGGGGTTTCTGTCACTTTCCTGAAAATCCCACGAACGTGCACAATAATGTAAAGGGACTAACTAGTCGACACAAACACAGAAATTGAAACACATAAAAGAGGGACTCACTGGCTCTCGAATTTTCGGTGGTGCAACCACCTTTCTCAAAAGGAATTAGGAACAAAACTCCTAATTCCTCTTGAGAAAGGTGGTTGCACCACCGAAATTTCGAGAACCAGTGAGTCTCTCTTTTAAGTGTTTCAGTTTCTGTGTTTGTGTCGACTAGTTAGACCATTTACATTATATATATAAATATAAATAAATAAATATATATATATATATAAACCATAAACACAGTAATCAACCCGAAGGTCGGTTTAGTAGGTGATGGTAGAGCTCACCCATGTACCAAGCCCGACGGCGTGTGAATATTCACACATCAGGGTAGGGGGGCCAGTTCCTTTCCCTGTACCGGTTATGGTTTCCCAGGAAGATCTGGTACCCGAAAAATCAACTAGCTTGGGTGAAGCTGCAGGTGCCCAGAGTGCCTTGCCCGGGAATCGAACCCTCGAACTCCGAAAATCGAACTCCGGTCAGTAGTCCAGCGCTCTACCCACTAGAACACGGCGACCCATATATATATGTATGTGGCAAAAAACAACGATATTATAAAAAAATTTTCACAGACACACTAAGAATTGCTTTGGCAAAGAAGGATTCGCAGGAAGGAGGAAATTTACGACATTGATGTTGAGTAAGGATGTCAAGAAAAGGCTCGTTAAAACTTTTATATGAAGCCTGGTTCTGTATGGCGCGGAAGCAGTCATTGAAGCAGGATGGTAGGCGTGGATTGGAGGCTTTTTGGGTGTGGAGACGGATGGAGAAGGTGAAATGGACAGAAAGGAATATAAATGAGGAAGGACATGGTATAACCATAGGGGAGGAGAGGGGATTTATGGGACAAATCATAAGGAGACAAGCAAAATGGATACCAAGCATATTGATTGGCATTTCCATATTGAAGACTGATTGAGGGGAGAATGGTATGCAAGCGAGGAAAAGGTAGCAATATGATAGGCATATTGGACGCAATGAATCAAGAAATTAACTATGCGGAAGTGAATAGGGGCTTGTTGTAGAGTATGATGTCGGGTTGTGTTTTGTTCGGAAAAACAAGGGATTAGTCGTTGTATCGTTTGTAGCTTGGGTCCATCGAAAACCTATCTTACCGGTAGACTACCAATAATAAATATTATATGTGTACGAACTCGTATATACAAGCATCGTGGAATGTTTTTGAATCAATGAATAATTTTGAATGAAATTAGAATTTTAATTTGAACTTGCCTTCCAATTTGATAAGCTAACACAGTTTTTTCTTCAGTTTATCATTTTTGGTATTAAGATTTTACGAGTTATTTATATTAAAATACAGAACAATAATGGTACATTTTAACAGATAATTATTGGTACGAAGTGTTCACTGTAATCCGGAATCATTAGGTCACACGAAACACGGATCGACAATTAATAAACGCGTCGCACCTTTAATCATGCGTGGAGAAGTTATTGTGTTTCTTTGTTTTAATATAAATTTTAAAATCTTCTACGAAGTTAAGTCTGATACAGTTGGGTTTAACTGTAGTTATTTATATTTTCATACACGGCACGGAAACCATTTCGCTCGTGACGAAACCATTCCCGGCACTTCTTACCGTAGCTTTTTTTGGACAAAGGTATAGATGTAATTTCATGCGTTAATTTTTTTAGAAATTTAAACTAACATGAAATCCATTTTATTATCTATTGCTTTCAAGATTGCCATTTTTTCAGTTTCATTCATTTCTGCCAATGCGCGTCATCTTGAAAGTCACATATAGAGGTTGGATAATACATTATTCGGATGCCGAAAGAAATCTCTAGGGATTTATTCATTCCCTAATAATCTCCTTTCACAAAATTTATTTTATTTTTAATAAATGCCTCCCTCGTTTAATTTTGATCATTGACCTACCTTGCAGCAGTAATGTAGCTCAGTCAAAAATGGAAAGGCCACGGTGTAGCCAATTTTTCCTGCCACCTGTGCTCATCTACTCGGAGCATGGTTGCGCTCGGTACGTGGCGTACGAAGCCGTCAGGAGACAGGTCGTCCCCGGTTGCGGAGAGGACCGACACTGGGCCTCCCCGGGCACACAGTCATCTCCCAGCCACCTTATCGACCTCCTCGGACCAAGGGCCGTGCATTCATGAATGGACGTCTTTCGGGGCGTCTTTATGCTCCCCGTGCCCCCATTAACGGCCCACGATGCGAAGCGGAGCTAAGTCGCTAACTCATTCATGGATTCCCTATCGCGTAAGAGGAAGCGGAAACAAGTGGAGGAAGCGGTGGAGGCGTGGTTGTGGGGCGGAGGGCGGAGGTAGAGTGGGAGGGTAGATGGCGTCTGAATGGCCTTGGTGCTCCGGCCATTCATTCGTGGGGGGAGGCTCTTGTGGATTTTGTCGGACGAGCAATTTCTGCATACACATGCTCCCGTAGTCCTTCATGAAGGAGTCGAGAATGACACTCGCTCCGACTATATACCAAAGTTTCCGCTTATATTTCTCGGTTGTATTTTGGAAAAATACTTCGTGGAAGGCTGTTCATTTCCCCCCTGTTATAAGGTACGTAGCCACACAACCAAATTCTAAAAATATTATTATTAAAAGTAATTTAAGATAGGTGTTTGTTGGATCCAGGACTAATAACTACTACACGTCTAAGACCCTTCTAAAACTACACTGAATACTCTTGAATCCTGCGTCACGTTGGACGGATCTTCCACTTTACATTTTTGCTGCCTCCTTTTATTCCGTCCGAACTGCCTATTTTTGTCTCTACATCGCCAACCCATCCATACTAGGTTTGTATAAAAGGTATCGTTAACAATTTTTTCCCGACTTGTGCGTTAAGTGCTGCATTCAGATCGTCGGTTCAGTGTCCGCATGATCGCAGATCGTATTGGTATTGGCAAGATGACAGTGCGCAACATTATCACTGAAAATTTGACGATGCAAAATATCTGCGCTGAACTCGTCACGAAGGTCTTGATGGACGACCAAGAGCGAAAGCTTTAAGGTAACGGACTACCTGAAGAAAAACGTCATCGCGACGATTCCCCAACCCCTTTACAGTCCCGAATTGACACCAGCAAGCTATTTCCTACTCCCATAAGTAAATTCACCTCTCAAAGGACACCACCACGGAACCCTGAGTGCCGTCAAAGAAGCTGGCACGCGTACCCTTATGGACCTTTCGGAATCCGCCTACCAAGGAGTTTTCGAGTCGTGAAAAAACCGCTGGCAAAAGTGCGTCGACACTCAAAGGATGTATTTTGAAGGATTTTGAGGCATTGTTGGAATATCTGAAATAAATCTATTTTTCCGAAACTTTTCCCGATACTTTCCAAAGTATCCAGGTATCCATTCTCCCATCATCTCGTATATATATCTTCGACATTCCATTGTCAGTCAATACCCTCCTGAATCTCCTTTCCTGCCTTCGAATTTCTCCCAACAAATTCCTCTTCATTCTCCTGCCATACTTAGACTTATCTATGTTTTTTCCTTTCTGTTCATTTTATTTTTTCCATTTTTTACCACGCCCGCGTATCAAACTCCTTAAATCTACGCTAATCTTCTTTCTTCAGACGACCAAGTTTCCAAGCCGTACTTCTATATATTATACTTCATATTAAATTTTCCACTTGTATTTTCTTAACATCCTTACTGAATTCCCCGTTATCAACTTCCTCCTCTTTATAAATTGAAATACTTCATGCAATTATCTAATGCAATCCTATTTTAATGTTCTCATTACTTGGCACAATTTATTTGAAAACACTTCATATATACGTGAGTAAAACTACATCCTCTAGTTTACACCCTCACACTTAAATATTTATCCTTACTTTTTCTTTCTTGAGAACCTGATTTACTTCGTTTTTCACAATTATTCTGTATCATGTTCAGCAATACATGTATATGGATATGCATCTAAAATCATTTCAAACATACATTGTCGTTCACATTCATCATCTCAGAACTCATATCATTTCAGCATCATTCAGATCTGAATTTAGTTTGAAAAACTTTTTTTTACTTGAAATTCAGCTATTTAAGGCGTTTAAAAAGTTAGAATACAAGGTTTTGCGTTCCTTCCGCAGTAATTCTTTTTAATTGGCGGAAGTTCCTGTTCGATTGAATTCCAGTCGGGATCTTCACGTCCAAGGCTGAAGAACCAGAAAGGAGGCGAAACCTCGTCTACCCAGATTCAATGCGGGGGGAATCCGATAACTTTCTAGTCATATGCATATCACGCGTACTTAGGTGTATGATAGAAGTTCACGATATTGAATTTATCTCAATTCGCGCATGTTTAAAAATATTGTCCAATGCAATACTCAGTCGTTGATCGGTGGACTAACTGGGATGGCCGGTGTGATTCTCTCTTTTCTACGAGAAGGAAAGTGGCGTCAGTGGCAGAACCTACGCCCATAATTTGAAGGCAAAAATTCATCATTCGCCGAAGTGTATTGCTGTTCGGAGAGAGACGACCGGTGGCGACACTTCCGCTGACGAAAGTCAACATGCGCCATTTCCTGAATTTTTTCGCTCGGCTGTGGAAAGTGTGCAAATTACCAGTCGCTTACGTTGTTCTTCGGTTCTCCTTCAGGTTCTCCTCACATTCACAATCATTTGCGAACTTGCCGAGCTTGAGATGATGGAAACTTAAAAGAGTTTGAGCTTTGATTAATGCGCCTCCTTCGGTTCTGTCTTAGGAAGCATGGCTTAGTCATAGCAGTAATTGTAATTGTAATTTATTCATTCACCATAAGCATAGAATTATGCATGGCTTTGTCAATACATGTTTTACACTTCATATCAATAAAAAAACATTATGCAGTGCTTCTGGTCTGGATGAAAAATATGATTGGCAAGATCATTGACCGCCAGACAATTCTTTTTGAGAGGATGTGATCGAAAATATTCAGTGATTGTTAACATTTTAGGTTTCATGGGGATGTGGGTAAGAATTAAATTAGAGATTTGGTCGTCCGAAGTATCTTCTGATTTAAATCCGCAATCAAGCCATGATGAAAATCCCTGACTCCAGAATCTTGGTTTAGGAGTCCGTTGCTTTTAAGTTTGCTTTTATGAAGTGGAACATTGGACGTGGCACATGAAACGTGGGATCTGCAAACTACAAACGAGACATTTGAAAATGCCATTGACTTCCTCACCCGGTCATCGATTTAGTATAAAATAACCATTGTGTGTAAGTTTAATATTTGTTGAAGTTGGTCAAATTAAAAGCAGTGTACGTATGTTCCATTTTTGTTTGAAGCCGTTATTTAGATCATGTTTTTCCAAAATTATTTGCCAGTTATGTAGAGGGGGCATTAGAATTTTTAAAGCTTAGGTTAAAAAAAGTCAAGAAAAATTGCTACAGATTGATTAAACCGATTCTTCAGCAATGAAATTTAAAATAATGCATCAAGAAGAGGATGCTTCAAAAATAATTCGACTCCTATGTCATACCGGCCATACATTTTGAGCTGACACGAGAGAGTAAGGAGGTAGATGTAGAGGCACTCTATCCCCATATAATTTAAATCTAAGTTAATGTGAAGTAAAATAAAAAGAAATATTAACGATTTTAGATTTGAATTCTTAAGATGTTTAATATGCTCAGCGTTTACGTTTCTCCCTTCTACGTGAGAGGTGTACAAGTACATATAGTCGAGCATTTATATAATTGGTACGATGGACAGTAATTCCATGTCCTTTTATATTAAAATATGCGAGGAAAATTCGTTCAGTAAAGCTTAAGAGTGGACATTAGCGTCTTACACTACATTGTCGTTAAGATTAATGTGACAAGTAACACAAATAATTTTTTCGTTCGTGGACGTCTTTACCTTCGCTGGGATGGCAAGAAGGGCATCTAGTAAGAGTCTACCTTCAACCTACATGTGTGCTTTACTCCGAGTATGCCAAGGAACAAACTCTCCCCCAAGACTGTCCGAAGCCCAAGCGCTGCAAACAACACGGCTTCACAGCCCTTGCACTAGAAATGGCGGTGGCAAACATTGCACGACTCTAAATCTTCGCTCGGTGTCTTAGACCAGTTTCCCCAGGTGCGATGTTTTCACACACCGCTCGCGTTTGTCGACGGACATCAGTCTATCTGCGATGCAGACTTACTTCGCAACCAAAGTGACGGAGAACTTGAAATGATGGGACTCAATTTTCGGTAAGGAGTGTCTTCTTCGTGAATGGAATACTCTATTCTGAAAATACTGACGGTTGTAATTTTTAACTTTGCGGTTAGCAATAAATTTCACTCTGGAGGACACATATAACTTATTCAGTCATTTTCCAATATTTACTGTTATGGCGAAAGTTGCAAAGCAAGATAAAATAATTTTGAGAGAATTTAAATCTGCGGATTGGCTTTGGATGGAACGCTTGCTTACTCTCCGGGAGTGCAGGAGACTTTCTCTGACCACCTCCAGGTTCGCCCACACTCTGTGATTTTTCCGACATTAGATCTCCCTGAGAAACCTCGTTGATTAATCGCAGGTGGCAGAGGGAAGAGAACTGACGACCCCTATTACCTACCCTATTACTGTGTGTAGTTCACAATATTGGGTTTAAGGCACAGTGATCTCTATTCTCAATTATGAAACCAATCTGAGGATTGACTGATGTGGTTCTGTACATTCCGTTCATAAATTTTGCCGTAGGTGTTTGAAAATGACATTCAAAGAGCTATGGCCATATCATGATATCAATGATGACAGAGAAGAAGAATTTAAAAAACAATTAAGTGCACGTAAATATAGAAGAATATGTATATGGTTATTTCATGCATTATTCTCAGTCTTTGTAATTATTTTTGTGCTGAGGAGCCTTTGGGTCATCCCACTGGTTTATCAACTTAAAAGCACAGTTTAAAAGTGTGGAAAGCGCTTGGGGAATTTCCATTCCCATATTTTTATGAGGAGGGAATAGAGAAGTATTTCCGAAGTTAAGAAATCTCATGCGTCCAAAAGATGGGACTGAATGGGAACAAATGTCGGAGATGCAGGTGGCGGCCGTGCAGTCTGTGTTTCATGTATCCCCTGTGGCCTGCCCGCCAAGGATACGCCTGTTAATACACGACGCTCGGAGCTCCAAATCATGTTATCATTATTATTAAAACTTACATATGCAGATAGACACTGTTAGGTGGAGCACAACTCCCAAATATTATAATCAAAACTTGCATTGGAAAAAATTACATGACATGAATCAATATTAAAAAAGATAACAAATAAAATGAGTCAGTAAAAAAATATACTAAACTTCCAAACACAAAACTTTAACACAAAAAAAAAAGGAAATCCTCATATCATTAACATCAGTTTCCAAATCAACAAGAAAAAAAGTCAAAAATTAAGCCGTTACATACAATTTTACACGACACATTAATCAAATTATTATATAAGTTGTTTACATATTTTCTTAAAAGTATTTTCCCTGTTGGGAATTGGCTCGAACAGTTTTGCAGGTCGGCTGTTCCAATCAACACTTGTCTTATTAAGAAAAGAAAATTTTTTTATTCGTTCTTAGTGCCCGGCATTTTACCTTGAATTTGCGATCATTTCTCTCAATGAAATTGGTATTTCCCGCCTCTTTCCTCAGTTCTGCCCAGGCTTTCTCTCCCTTCAGAATTCGGAATATTCCACAAAGTCTGCTTATTTTTCTTCTGCTCTGTAAACGTTCCCAGCCCAGCGTTTTTAACATTTAATTTGGTGTCCATATGAGGATTTGGGATATTAATTGGGCCTGGAAAATATTCGCCTTTGGCTAATTAATTCAAAAATCACGAAGGCATATATTTTTTAAATTACAAAAGCATGTTTACATTACTAAAAGTTAAAAAATACAAGGAGAGTCGAGCTGAGACGTAACAGCAACTTTTACGCAAAACGTGACTACGTCAAGATGAATGTTCAACCCTTCGATTGACTTTCCGCTGCAATTTTTTCGAATATTGTTCACCTTCTTTGATCATTTTAGTGCCTCCTTCCATTTTTGGTGGTTTTTTGCTTTTGTGCGACGCTGGTCATATCGTCGTCAAACTTATGAGATTCAATTTTGCGATATATTTTTATTTATATTTTTATTGTCATAGCAAACTTGAAAGATTCCACTTATTAGGCGTCGTTAGAGCTCTCTAGAGAGCACTTGCCAGTCATAATATAGTAAGTGACTCACGAGATATTAATTGCTTCAATTTGCGTGTGTGAAAATCGTAAGTGAATTGGCATGGCTACAATTTTGGCGTTTGTCACGATTTTTCGATGATTCTTTTGCTATCGTGTAGGCATATCGCTAAATTTTAAAACTAGTCATAAGTGTACTGTTATAGTCGAAAATAGAGAAGCGGTGCATGAAGATGAAACCTAGTTAACGCGAAAGTTCGACACGGCGAACACCGAGGTGACCATCACTTTTCCTATCGAAATGTATGGCTAGTTTGTCTAAAGTCCATTTAGGGGAAATACTCGTAAATATGCCTCGTCGGCTAAGTTCGCGTTCATCTATGTACCAAGGTTAGAACTATTGGACCAACTAACTCTCCCCGAAACACTTAAACACAGTCCGCTTCCCGTGATACAATGCCTACCCGTTGCCCGCGATAAAGTGATATCACTCACTTCTACCCATTTGAAGTTCAAATGTAAATCCATTTCTAAGGCACTTTTACTTCGCAATTTGAGTGATGTGCTTGTTTGGGTCTTTCCAACTCCGCCTTCGGAACTCAAATCAATCAACACTTACGGAGACTAGAGCCGTGGCCGCGCGTCATGCGTTGGGGCGATTTTGTTCAAGTGAACGAAGCGTAGCGGATCGGTGAAGGACGATGCGTAGAAGTCGATGGACCTTCCCGAGCGGAGATGCAGAGACCAAGACCGAATTCCGGACTTAGCAAGCCTTATTATTCTTATCATGAAATATTTCAGAGCATAATTTATTTTCAGGATAATGCACCGAGAATTTTTTTTCCAGTTTCATTAATTTTGAGAAGACATTTGACAGAGTAAATTCGATTAATTTGACACAAGTAGAAGCGTATTAATGCACAAACGAAGTAATGTGCTTTGAAAGAACAGTAAATGTATTAGAAATCTGTATATGGTTCAGACTACATAGAGAGTAACGGATTAAGATTTGAGGTGGGGAATGATAGGCAGGGGAGTACTGCAAAATTGTCCATTAAAATCCACGTTTAATAAGATGAATGCGAAGGAATAGAGAGACAGGGAGTATGAATGAAATAATTAATTTAGGAACGCATTGGAGAATCAGTGTGAGATGTGTTGCATAAAGAGATTTCGTAATAAAACGAGATAGAAGGTAATCTAAAGGAGTTAGAAGTTTTGAGCTCAACGTGGAATTAGGAGGGTATAACTCGATAACTTCTCTTATTTGAGAATTATTTTGGGAATGAGAATTGCAGTGGAAGAATTCCCTTGAGTGATTGCAATCCTCAAATAAAAGAGAGAGTTGATGACAATGCAAGAATTTCTAAGTGGAAAATTCATTCGACTTGATCTGGATTCGAACCCAGATCCCGGCCGAGTCCTTTAGCCAGTTAAGCTACCAAGGCGTCCGCTTACAAAAAGCTACCGAGTTTTTTTACTCTTTGCAATTATTTTTTTATAATGCTCATTAGCTGATGGTTCCGTTAAAGTTCCTGTCACCGCACTCCCATGGTTTTCTTTGAAGTATTGATGACGGTACCATAAATTAATTTGTAAAGAAAATTATTAAACCCTTCATAAGGACTACAGCGTTGTACGTTTTTACAATTTGATCGTTGAGAAAAGTAAGTGATGACAGATTTAAGTATTTTGAGATGTCGGTTTTCTTCGAGTGTAGTGCAAAGAATACAGTTGAAAGACAAGTGAAAACTTATTATACGTGGACCAGGAATATCGAAGAGTATAGGGAAAAGTGAAAGATGAGAACAAATGAGATGTTTAAGTACATCGTATAAGGGAGGAAAAGAACAGTCATGGCAAACGGCGTAATTGGAGATAGAAAGTTCGCGGACATAAAGGATAATTTTTAGGCATGCAATTGATGTTTGATTTTATATTTCTTTGGAATCCATAAGCTAGTTTCCACTGAGTGTTTGGTCCGTAGTATCTCGCACAGTCCTACAAAAGGGAACCTGTGACCACAGCCAACCAATTATTTCCTGACGAACCTGTACCTATGAGCGTGAAATATACCACAGTATCAATACCTACTGAAATTACCCGTTCATTACAAGGACTATAACGAGAAATTATTTATATCATTCCCCCGCTATATATGACCAAAAGTGGCGTGATAGTGCAGTGGGTAGAACTCTGGAAACTCCGGGACCGGAGGGCCCACGTTCGATTCTGGATGACGCCTCTGGGCACCCATAGCTTCGCCTAAACTGTGATTTTACGTTTACCAGATCATTCTGGGAAACCACAGCCGGCACAGGGAAAAGAATTGGCTCCCCTACCGTGAAATGTGAATTTCACACGCCGTCGTGCTTAGTGTTAGGCAACCTCTACCTTCACATGCCAAACTTTGAATTGGCTGAGCTGGATAAATTTACCGAAACTGAAATTCCTTTTCTTTGTGTTGTGCAATACTATTTCTATCACTCACATTACCCTGAATACGCAACTTTAAAAAAGGCGATTAAATTATTTCGCGAATCACATTAATCATGAAAATCTATTTTTGTTCTTGATTTTATTTTAACTTCTCTCTTGCATTATCATTATTATATTTCTTGAAAGTGGATAACAGTATGATAACTTTACCTTGTGACCGGATGGAAACACAAACAAATATTCCCCTCAAGATCCATTTTTCGAGCATATAACAAATGCGAACAAAAATATAAGCAGAGTTGAAATTGTCAGTATTTCACACGTAAATGTTTCGTGTCATTTTCCATCATTATAAGTCGATAATTTGTTATTTTAATATGGAAATGAATGGGGTTTGCATGTCATTTAGGACTTCTGTGTTGCATATCCCACGAGAGATGTTTTTGTTCACCTTAGGTAGTCTAAAATATTCTACGTGAAATCCCGCAATTTTTCCGTCGGAATTGACTTAAAACCCCACAATGCGTCAGACTTCCTAGGTCTTCTGCTAGTGGGATAAGCATTTTTATGTACATGCTTGAATTCTATACTCCATATACAATACTATATCCATCTATATGCGTAGGAAAAATTCTAGACTTAGTTTTCACACTCAAAGCTACCAAGGTCCTGCTCGGATGTGGCCGTTCAAACAGGACGCGCCTCAGAGGACTGCCTCCAGGTACACCTAAGTTCGCGAAAACCCTCCCGGGCGGGAAGAGGGCCTCGAAGGCAGAAAATTCTCGCGAGTCATGGAGACGGATTTGGGGATTTCCTCCAGCCCGATCGGAATATGTGCCATCCGAATTCGCGCCCTGGTGGTTTCGATTTAATTTCCAGTGCGAACGAATCCCCACACCCAGAGGTGTGGCGCGGGGTTCCTGACAATTGCGAGCGAACATATATCTTGCTCGGTGCGAGGATGAACGACGCTCCATTTGGGAAAGGCGAGGGAGCGGCATTGCACCTCAATAGTTGCCCCCTGCCGGGGGAGGGACAGGGACGTGGAGGCGGCTGTAGGCGTGGAAGCCAATGCACGCAGGGCTGGAATCTGGTTTTCCCTTCCGGAGACACGTTCCTCCTCCTCTCCCCCAACCCGCGATTCCTTTCCCCTCCCCGTCATTCACCTTCCCTCCACCCCCTGAGCGATTGCATTCCTCACTCGCACACCTATCTCTCCCTCCCCTTCTCTGGCATCTCCTCCCCCACCCGTGAGACCGAAGCTCTCCCCTCTCTGTTTATCGACTGCTCGAACTCTGCCGTGCTCGTATCGCGCTCCTTCTGAGACGTCCGCCTCTTCGGCGAATGGGGCGAATCGAGTGTTCTCCTACCCGGGGGAGTGTGCGTGCGATGGGGCAATCCATGACGATCTCTACACTTTCGCACTAGCAAACCTAGCTGATCCGTGCCATTGCAACCGCTGGACATTTGATGCTAATTGTACTTTGGAATTTCCTTAATAATTCTTCAATTATTGCAGACATACTATCCTGTTCAAGCGGTGCTACCGTACATATCCATTATTTTTGCAATCTCAATCAAAAAGCATTCGCGAATATTCTCTGGGGCATAGCAAAAAACTAATGGATCGAAAATCGAGGTTGATAGTCGATCTTAGCTAGTACAAATTAATGTTTGGGAACATTTAGAACGAAAAAATGTATATATATATATATATATATATATATATATTATTTTCGCACATAGAAATAGACATATAAGGAAAGGGGATAGGAAGACACATAAAAGACCAACACAGGAAAGGTGGGGAAGGCGGTTTTGAGCAGATCACAAATGTAAACATATTTTTACATTTGTAATCTGCTCAAAACCGCCTTCCCCACCTTTCCTGTGTTGGTCTTTTATGTGTCTTCCTATCCCCTTTCCTTATATGTCTATTTCTATGTGCGAAAATAATATTTGTTCGCCGTATGGCGGGATTTTCGAGTTTGAATATATATATATAGCTGGTCGCGGTGGTCTAGTGGGTAGAGCGTTGGACTGCTGACCGGAGGGTCCCGGGTTCGATTCCCGGGCAAGGCACTTTGGGCACCTGCAGCTCCACCCAAGCTAGTTCCTGGGAAACCATTACCGGCACAGGGAAAGGAACTGGCCCCCCTACCCTGATGTGTGAATATTCACACGCCGTCGGGCTTGGTACATGGGTGAGCTCTACCATCACCTACTAAACCGACCTTCGGGTTGATTACTGTGTTTATGGTTTATATATATATATATATATATATATATATATATATATATATATATATATATATATATATATATATATATATATATATTCAAACATAGAAATAGGTGTAAGGAAACGGGATAGGAAAACACATAAAAGGCGAACACAGGACATGTGGGGAAGGCGGATTTTGAGCAGATCACAAATGTAAAAATATTTCTTTAACCGGGATTTATATGCTGACAGCTTAGTTTCCCTTTATAAAACCTACCATTTAAGTTTCCTCATTTTCAGTTAAATTTAATTGTTAAATTGTTGATTATAAATTCAACAGTGTATTAAAACAAAGATTAGTTTTCCTAAAAACCCCTGAATGACACTTTCGAACCGTATATTTCTTACGTCTTGTTCTCTAGTTCTCGTTTTTCAAGTGTAAAATCGGAACATACAAAATGGATAAATAAGTAATAATAAATACCTGGATGTTCATGCATATCCGTCATACTCACAGTGTACGACCCTCCTATTTCGATTTATCTTCCTCTAACATCCTTCCTCGGACATAAATGGTATGTGTCTAACCTTGGGATGATCGCATTGCGTTGTCTCCGATTGCCAATCCATCGGGATTGATAGGTGACAGTCTTCAATATCTATTTTTTTCTGTCATGCATTAGTAGAGAAATTCGACTCAATGCCATATTTTACATTATCTGCTTCACATGTACTAGCTGCTTTATGTTATTTTTGCCTTCTTTCATTCCTCCCAGTATCGTGTTCGTCATCACCTAATGCCGCAGCGTATGTCCAAAACATCCATCGTCTATCTTCTCCTTAGTGTCCTTCATAGAAGCTCCTCATTATTTGTACTTCTTGATTTGTCAGTCGCTCTGTCCTTCTTATTCTGAAAAACATTCTGTAGCACCACATTTCAAAAGCTTCCAGCCGCTTCTTATCTGCTTGTGTTATCATCGAAGCCTCGATGCAATGGAGAAATAACTCTCCGAAAGGACGTAAACTACTTTTTACCTAGGGCAAATTGGTAAAGTTAGAAATAAAGAGTCACTTTTAAACTTGGCTAACGTACCTCCGGTGATTGACTGACCCCAGATTCAGGACAATCTTTGGTGTGACTATGTGAAAATCAGCCACATTCCAGGAAATTGTAGAAAAACTCTTCAATTCCACAATTTTCTTGGATTGTATAATAGCAATGTATTTTTTACAATGGTATGCATATTTTTTTATTAGGTAATCTACCGTTTAAGGTAGGTTTTTGGATAGACACAACTATCAAATAAACATTTTGTGACTCCCCACCTAGCAAACTATTCTATATCAGGTCCCTTTTCATCTCTGTATACTTCTTTCCTCCCTTCATTCCGTCCAACATCCCTATCCTGTTCCTGCCCTTACCTCGCTTGCCCAACATTCTCCCCTCTATTACCCTCTTCAACATTCCACTACCGCTCAATGCGCCTTTCATCCATTTTTCCTGCCTCCATAGGATTTCTCTCAACAAACCCCTCTCCTCCCCCACCATCTCCAGTACTTCCTCATTTGTTTTCCTTTCGGTCCATTTCACCTTCTCCATTCTTCTCCACACCCACATTTCAAAAGCCTTCAATCTACGTCTATCCTCCTACTTCAGTGACCGCCGTACAGCTACGCTCCGTATCAGAGTTTTTACGAGTCTTGTCTTAACATCCCTACTCAACGTCCCCGTCATCAATTCCCTCCTCCTTGAGAATGCCTCCTTGCCTAGCGCAATTCTTCTCCTTAAATAATGATGGTATGTATGTATATATATATATATATATATATATATATATATATATATATATATATATATATATATACATGTATCTACCGATGATGTAGATGCATTCGCGAGAGCAATATAAAAGGACCCTCAGGTTTCAGAAAGTTATTGCTTTCGGCCTCAAGCCTGACCTAAAGAAGTCGTAAGAAAAAGCCTGAAGCTCATATACCTGCATAGAGAGAGAGGGTCAGCACCTATGTGCTGTTTTAGTCTTGTATGTAGATCGCTGGGGTACTGTCCTGATGTCCCGAGTTCGATTCCGGTTAACACCTCTGAGCACCCTCACAATCACCAAGCTGTACGAATTTTCGTTTACTAGATAGATCTTTCTAGAAAGCCACAGGCAGCGGAGGGAAAGGAATTGACCTATATGACCTTATGTGTAAATTTCACATGGCGATGTGTTTATTTGGTACTCTATCTTCGCCTATTGAATAAACCTTTGTGTTGATTACTATGGTCTGCTTGTTATGGTTTTATCTCTGATTCAGTCACAAAATTCGTATGAGCTATCGATCTAATCATTTGGGCGAATATAAATGCTACTGGAAAGTCATTTTGCCTTATATTTTTTTATCATTGAAGATATTCATAGAAATAAATATATTTATGTATACACGGACACGTACCGCGGTTGTCGGCATGCGAGCGGGATGAGGACACGCCTTCACCCACCGCCACCTCGTCCCGCCCTCCGCACAAGTAGTCCACGACCTCACAACGGCGGCAAGACGCGCCGAGACCTGCCCCAACAGCGGGCGGAGCCACCACGGGGGCGTTGGGCGATGATGAGGAGTGATTCTGAAGAAGAGGGATATCAGGTGTGGGCGCGGGGAGGGTGTTGGGCAGGGGCGGCAGGAGGAAGCTTTGCCGCGTTTCAGGGTGAAAGAAGTGCGGAAGCAAGGCCGGGGAGATAGGCCGGGCGACGTTGCCAAGTCCCGTGGGCGAAAGTGGCGAGGGAAAGGTGCCGGAAAGGGTTGGCAGTCCGGGGGAGGAAGAGAGGGTGAATATCGGTGGAGTCAAAGAGAGAGGGTGGGGGTGGGCCTATCGGGGAGGGGGTGATCGTCGCTTGACCAGGCGTACCGGAGTGTGTGGCGGGACTTGATCTCTCTGCATTCATCTTTTTCTATTTCTCCTCATGTTATGTACTCGCAATTTGTTTTTTTATCCCCAGTAATAATATTGGACACAAAAATGAAGTCCTAGTGCATTTAGCCCAAATGGGATACAGGAGAAAACTTCAATCCGTATAAAAAAACACCGTATCTAAAATCTCCGGACAAAGTTATTTGGAAATTATATAAATGGGTGTGTGGAGTACCGATAAAATATTTATATGGGGATAGGTAGGAGACAAAGTCGGTTAATTATATTTGAATGCATTGTCAGCCATAATTCTTCCGAGCAGATTAATATAATGGTTCCAGTTACCGTATTTCCTGGCATGTAAGGCGCGGTTTTCCCAAAAGTTCACCGACAATTACTATGGGTCTATTGTAGTCAATCTCAGCATCTGATTTTACCTGTGTCATAAAGAAGTTATTGTTTTTGGAGAGTACTCCCAATGGCAATATTATATTGCAATAAAAATTTATCTAAGGAAATTATGCCAGTGAAAAATAGGAACCATTTTATAATAATATTTTTTTTCGGATTTCTAATGAAAATTTGCGTCATATTAGTAACACTACCATACTCGGCTGGTGTGTTATCATTCATCCTTTTATTTTGAAGTCGGATCAAAAATTATATTTGTTGTAAATTTCCAAGAATCTAATGTTGATATCGATGAAATATTCCTGACGGCTAAACTTTTTAGAGGGCTTTTTGACTACAGTGATTGCTTCATTTGGCTAAAATGATTCTGTTTTGTTTGTTTATTCTGAAATATGCCGCCAAAATTTGGGAGCAAGTTATGTACCCGTGCGAGATATATGCCAGAAAAGACAGTAATAATGCTTATGGTGTTTTCGGTTACCGCGCTTTTGGTTTGCGTACTTTAAAAAAAGGGCGACTGGAGAGGACAGTTCGCTAAATTTTGGGTACTTGTCTTCCAACAAAGCAATGATGTATCATTGCATCTTTTCTCGGTCAAGGTCACTGTGCAAATTCCACTCATCAACGTTTCGATAACATGTTCCACTTCTATCGGCTTGTAGTCATATCAAAGGTTTGGTGGGAGTGTGTCTTCCATTCTGTTAAGGTATTCTTCCTAGTTCCCCTTACATCTCTGCGTGTACTTCTCTTTCTAACGGTCCCACGTTCAGTCCATTCTGTATGGTCATATTTCTAATTTTGTCTTCTCATTGACGTAATAATGAAATTGTCTCGTCTCGATTGCCATAAAATCATTTGGTAATCTCGGATTCTGCTCGTTTCTGAGGACGAGATCAACCGAAATATGAGACCTAACCAATATTTTTCTAATTCGCGATTGCCAAATAGGCCTCTTTTTCAGTAGCAGGCCGGAATATGTACCCAAAGACGTCGCGTTATAGGAGAACGTTAATATAAATGAAGAGCTGAAATCTATCTATGTATATATAGATAATAAAATTTCCTAGGATAGTTTGCTAAGAGGCTTTTATTCGCTTTCATTTATCCCAAAAAAAGAACACTGAAATGCGTTTGTGTACGCAGATTTATTTTTTTGTGGATTACAGGATACGTTTTTTTTAGAAAGGATCAGGAGTTTTATAACAAAATCTTTCTTATAAAATAGCTCCGCACTAAAATATAACTAAGTCATTTCAGAAAATTGTTTTTTTCTGAGGATGTTACTGAAGTTTAAAAAGCTACAGATCCAATATCAACAGGAAACTTATCCATTTGAAATCCCTTTTCCGTCGTCAGTAGATTCAAATGCAGTTTATGCGACTTATTTGAAGAAATTCCATAAAGAAAGAGTTCAGTTTAAATATATTTTTCGATATTATTCCAGCAATAATCAGTTTGGGTTTGTTGAATAATCTGACTTCGAAAATCATTATTTTGTGGCCACCACATGATAAATGTAAAAACATTCATCACTCTTTCAATATCCAAAATCGATAGTCTAGGATCATGTTTCACCTGCATGTAGTTTGCTATAACCGTTATTTTACTACTAAATGTACATGATACTCTGTAAGCCCTCTGCATGGTGTGTGACTGGGGGTTCACTCTTGTCATGCATATACATCATGCGAGTTGCGTTCGCCTCCCATATGAAACACTGATAGTTCCAAATAATTTTTTTTTCATATTTATGAGGCAATGACATACTGCGAATTTCGACATATATGAATATACCTACTGACCATAAACAACCATCACATTTAGCAGGATTTAGTAGGATAGTATTATAATAGGATTTAGGAGGAGTACCATCAATGAAAACAAATAAATAAACTAGATAAAAATCAAATTTTTTGTTGTGTCAAAAAACAGCGTCAAACTCGTTTTGGGAAAAAACACTGCCATCATTCAAAATCGTCATTAAATACCTACTCGTAGACACACAAAATAAAAACTGTTGGCTACGTATATGCAAATAAAAGTACCCACAGAGTGTACTGTGCCATGATCAAGCGTAAAGTGCCACATTTTTGGCGTCAAATCTTTGTATTTTTTGCTCGAAATCTCAGAGATATGTAGTAAATTTTCCGGGTGCGGACTTAGGCCGGAGGGTCTGAGCCATTCGCGGCGGCTAAGCAAACTGCAGCCGTCGGCATTCCCGGCGTGAAGAGGGGGGGAGAGACAGACGGCACGGAAAGAGCAGCAGCGGCGGAACGTGGGCTGTGGGTGGGATACAGGCCTGAGGGATTCGACAACAATCCCATCGTCGTCGTATTAGCGGCGTGGGTGGGTGACCGGGGAGTGCGAAGGGTTGACGCGGCGTCTCCTCCCCGGGACATTCCCCACAGCCCGCCAAGGCGGAAACGTATTCCGTCCATATCTCGCCCACGCACCCGCGGCGCCGGAGGAGGAAACTGGGGAGAGAAAGAGGATTTTCCTCACCATCTACGCCCTCCCCCTCCAGTGCCCACAACCCCCCCCCACCCACACCTCACTTTCACCAGTGTTGACGTCACGCGCGCCAGCTTTTTCCTTCCCCGTCGGGAACCCCTAGTGACGAAACGCCGCTGGAATATCGAATACCTCCTCCTCCCTCAGCACCTCTCTCCCCCTCGGCCTCTCTCTCCACGGGTGGGGATGGAATCGGAGTCTGACGTATGTTGTTGAACTCCGTGGCGCCTCTTCCCCCGGCGACCGGAGGGGGTGCTTGCATTGCCTCCCAGTGCCGCTCCACTCTTGCGGTTGTCCTAGGCCCCCTCCTGCCTGAACAAAAGTGTTTTCCTTTCACACCGAAAAAAAACCCCATGATTTTCCACTCTCACGGAGACGAGATTCCACGAAAACATTCCTCGGAGCTACACTCGAAGTTTTGTTTGCAAAATGTAGTTTTGTTTATAAATGATTAATTCCCATATGAATGAATTGTTTTCGAATAAAATGTAGCGTCCAATCAGAGGAGGCAGATATGGGTTCAGCATTTCTTTGACTCATGAGAGATTAGGGAAAAACTAATCCCAACCAAGAAATTCACACCGAATTTTCATGCAAATGGAAATGATAAAAATCAGTTCAATATAATGTTTTTACATCGTATAAATTCTGGTGATAAAGAATATGGAAATATAAATGTAGACTTTCCCTTATATTTTACTCTATGATAGATAAAACTAATGTAAACTTTATAAATTCTTATTTCATTGATATGCAATGCTTTATGGAAGTAACCCGAGTGAATTCACACGAATACAATTAAAAGAGAAGGGAAGGGGATGCATTTTAGTGGGTAATGCCATCTCATATCTGCATTTGTCCGCATTTATAATCTTTAGTAAGTGTAGACAATTGCACTGCATATGATCGAATTAGGATATCGTCCACGAAGGGAAAGAAATGTTTTTTTTTCTTACGTTCAAGTATTTGGGCGTGTCTTTCATAACTCTTCACTTATCGTTCTCATCATCTGAGTATTTCGATTGACCTTCCGTTTTATGAATGAACCAACACCACAGTTATCAATCCGATGGCTGCTTTGATAGATAAGAGTAGAGCTCACCTGGTACTAAACTCAACGGCGTGTGAAATTCATGCATCAAAGTAAAGGGGCCATTTCCTTACCCCATAGTGGCCGTCACATGTCCGTCACAGTGGGGTTCGAGTTCTATATCTTCCCATGTAGACATCTAACCAGAAAAATCACACAGCTTGGGTTTAGCTGAGGGTGTCGATAGGCGTCCCTAGGAATCTAACCCGACCCTCCGACCAGGGGAAAACTGTATTATCACATCCGCATATATCATATTTAATACATCTAATTAGGATATTAATTTTGTTAAGCTTCCTTTGTTCGTCCATTCAGTTCAAACTTTCTTCCAATTTAACGTTGTATACTTTGAATTTCTCATTTAAGCAATCTGTTAATAATTATTTACGTATCCATGTATTTCTATCGCTTAATGTGACCTGAGGATTTTTTTAGCATGCTTATTTCTTCAGGTTGTATCCACTTAACAATAGATGTTAGTCTCCATGTTTCTATGCTATACTGTGCACTGAAAATAGCGGCTGCTAAATAGAATTTTTTTAATGTTTCCTTTCTTACCTCGATTTAAGTTTTCTTATTATTGCACCCTTGATACACATAAAGTCCTTTTCCTACATTAACTTCCCCGTTGAATGATACTTATTATTGCATATAGCTAAACGTTTTCTCGTTCTATTTACACATATTTGCTTAATATTTTCTGTTAATAGATCCATTTCCAGAAAAAGCTAATTTTTGCTTCCAGTTAAACCCATGCAGAGTTTGTATTTTTTGCAGTTCACGTATCCCATGAGTTGATTTTTTAAAGATCCATTATTATCAGCAAACATGTTAATCATTACGGAATTTTAAAGGTATTTTGAAAATTCACAAGCGGAAGGAGCGACCGTTGAGCCTGATGTTAGTCGAAATGAATGAAAATCAAATGAGGTGTTACAATTTGCCGGTGGACTTAAGTAATTGGTTGGTCAGCCAAGTGAGGTCAAATTCCCTTCCGCCCCCACACCTACCTCCCCCTCAGCGCCGCAAGCCCGTCCACCGAAGAGATGGATGTCCATTCCAGGAGGTACGTCCTCGGGGAAACGCGGAAGTTAATGGCGTCCCCGTGAAGCGAGGAGACCGCCTTCAATTTCGGCAGCGGGAGAGAGTTCTCCCGAACAAGGGCGGGAGCACTGGCCGTAGCGTAGGCGGCGGGGGCGGACTCTCGGAGATTACTCGGGAGCCGGTGGGGGTGAGGCGAGCGAAGGTGTGCGGCGTCTGAGGGGGTATGAGACTCACCCTCTCACCGCCTCCTCACCTCCGCTCTCTCTCCTCGGCGGGAACGATTCGGGCGCCCCCCCCCCCGACTCCACCTCCGCCCGCGCCCAGAAATGCATGCAACAGATTACTTTCCCCTCCCGACCCTTCTGCTCTTTCCCACGCACTCCCTCCTCCCCGCCCCTCACGCGTCACCTCTCCGCCTACACTCCCCCTATCCAAATGGCTTCACCGAACCTTCCCGTTGTCGCCTTCAGCATATGTAATCACGTTCGGATGATGCTTCCGTCTCCGATATGAGTTTTGGACCTTTACTCGCCATTTTCTCAACCTGCCCACATCCTTGCGGTCGGGCATGTTCATTCCAGAGGTGGGCAAAACTACTTTCTTTTAATGCAACACCCAGGTGTGGTGAGTGAAAAGTGAAATTTGCGTTTCCGCGGAAAGTGCTTTGCGATATGCACGCATTCCAATGCAGTGCTGTATATGATTCGCATCCGTGTCTGTGAAATTTATTAAATTTTGGAAAAGATGTCAAGGTGTCCTTCCCTGTTCTCGTGTTCTTTCCACTTAATCAAGATGATTTTAATTTGTCGAGGATAATAATTAGGTGATTTTATGGACCGAAAAGTTTTACCTCAACGCGATTGTACCTAATATCTGACTTCAATAATGACTCGACTCTCAGAAAAATGTACTCCAAGTGTCATAGGAAAATTTTTCGACCTCGGCATAATTGAAATTGTGAAATTTAATGTGAATTTCAACCTTCTGACCATTTAGTTTATCATCTTTTAATCATTCCAACTTGCCAGGTTGGCCGAGGTGCGCGCTGTGCTTTTGATACGTTTTGCAACTTCGTAGATTATACGCTATGGCTAGTTCACAATGAAAGCTAAAGGATAATAAACAATCTTTTCCGTTTTATTCCTATGCGTAGGAAGCAACTGAATACACACAATTCGTTTTCCCAGAACAAAATACATAAGGGAATCGGCAACTGCTCAAATAAGTTATAACCTTTTTTCTGTCACCAACAAAGCAGAACAAATATAAAATTGTGTATTTTTTTTATCGCGTAGATTATATTTAGGGATTTCTTTATTTTTTCCACTGATGGAATTTTTATAAATTTTGATTTTTTATTAAATTATTTTAATTGGTCATACATCTGCATTTGCAATTTTCATTGTTTCGAGTTAAAATAGATATTATCAATGTTTATTTATTCAAATCCAACCTTCTTTTGCTTTAAATTATCCTTTAATAATTTGTTCCCAAAACCTCACTGCACACGTTATTGCAGGGTTGGCTTTACTCCCTTATTTATTAGTCGAACCACTCCCATATACGAGCTAAAGGAACGTACATTATGCATTCCCGTGTTCAGGCAGGTGCCAAAGTTGTGGAGTTCAGGTCGAGGCTTAACTCATTGTATGCAGTCTCATATAAACTTCAGTGGCACTATTCTGCGTTTCAGGTTCCGCACGTTATGTCGTCACTATTAATGCGAAAATGTGTCTCCAGAAAATGTCTCAAACATTATATACATTTTTTATTCTATGCTAAATAATACATTCAGATGCTATATGATAATTCAGATGGGTACATAGGATATTTCAACGCACTGCGACATCCTTCCACGTAAAAATGTAAATAATATATAGTTGGTCAGACTCGTGGAGAATCTCGCATTACTGACTGCTGGAAGATATCTGCATCTACATAGTACTCCGCAATCCGCCGCAAGGGCGTGAGGCGGGGGGTGTTAGGTCACCACCGCTAATTAAGAATAAAATAGCGACGTGTCATGCACGACACTAATATTTCGTTGTAAATGGGGACGGGGAAAACTTCTAACCGTAGCATATAATACTACAGATCATATTCTCAGATTGAAAAATCAGAAAATAGAAATTTGGGATTGGGTGTCATGGAATTTAGGAGAAGCTGAAATACTAACGTTTAAACCTACCACGAGATGCTTGGGGCACTTGTTTATTAATGTTCGAACATAGTATATGAACAGTTATTACCAATATGTGTAGTCTACAGATAAAGGTAGATTTTTGGTGGCTCCATTAAATAGGCACTGCTATACTTCCAAGTATCACTAAAAAGACACCAAATTAATAGCTACTCTGAAACCCTGTATTACTTTACACCATTAAATGAAACATGGTATATCAAATTCAAATATATTTTATGAACAATATTTTATGCATGACAAAAGAATAAAAGACAGATATATCAGTACTATTCGTGTCACCTCAAAAACTTTGCCGTAAACCCATAGTTGATCATATTTAGATCGTAGACCGTATACTGTATCTAATTTATTTTCAAGAAGGGCAGGCTAGATCAAATTGTTTCCCTTCTCCCATGTCATAACCGTCGGAAAACGCACAGCCGTCTCTTGAATATGCCTCCTTGTTGTGAGTGTTAAGCGTCACTTCAATTACATTGGGAATCAGGTGAGATTGGGGGGAGGGGGTATTTTCACTGAGTTCCCCTATAGGGACTGAAGGAGAAATTTCAGGTTAATTATTCTAAACAAGGCTTATGTATGCTGTTGAATCTAAGTTTAATTTCATCGCTCGTACATCATTTCCGAGAGTGTTCACTTCTGAGCGCAAACCCTTCACCTATACTATATTTTTTTGGATATTTCAGTTCTTCCTGGGAAACCACAGGCGGTTAAGGGTAAGAAAACCACTTCTAATACCGCTAAAAAATAGTAATGTCAAGTTATTGTATTGATTCGGTAAACACATTTAATTTAAGAGAACGTTGACCGCAGTTAAAAACGATGTCATCTAGCCTGAATTCCCTTTTTTTTAAAAAAAAAGTGCACGTTTCTCTTTAATGACAACAGCGGTAATTACATAAAAGGGGGTTAGGGGTGGTTTAATCCTCTGCGGATCCTAACAAGAGGAAGGGGAAGGGGAGTGGGGAGAGAGGTTAAATAAAAAAAAGCCGAAAATGGCCTTGCAAGCATTTTAACGACGACCCCTAACGTGACTCAGCCTTCGAAGGGGCGTGAGTCTCTTTTAACGGACCCCAAATCAACCTTCGGCCGGCTCTTCTGCTGCGCCGGAGTGCCCACCTTTTCGCGCCCAACGCACACTGTTACTCTCTCTCGCAGTTACACACACACACACAAACATACAAGTGGCGGTCGCGTGAAAAGAGTTGCAGTATCACCGGAGGTGAGGAGGGGGACTCCCCTCCGCCCGCGCCCTCTCCGAGGCCGACCGTGTTGTGACGGCTAATTGCTTGTTTGCACACACGACCACACTCTCGCACACTCCCTCCCTCCCGCCGGGAGGGAGGAGAAGAGTCTGCGGGGGAGTCTGGAAGGGCGGAGGAGGAGCCGGATTGAAGAGATAGGGCTCCGTTGTCTAAGGACTACTCCGCACGAGGGAGGAGGGGGTTGAGCGTGGAAGGGTGTCTGGGAGGTTTAGGGGAGGCGTGGAAGGGGTGGGACGGAGTGAGGGGTGTGGGTTGGAGGTGGGGCAGATGGGGGACCTGTTGATTTGAGGATGGCCTTCCGAGGTAATTAGGGAGTGTGCTGGAGTAGCTCTGAAAACCCGTTTAATGCCTCCGTTTAAGGTCCCTCTCCTTCTCAACTCACCCCCGCCTCCTTCACCCCACCTCTCCCACTCTCCTCTCTCGGAACAATGAGAAAAGAGCCAAGATTCCTTGCGCGCACGCCAACGGGCGATTGTTTGTGTTTATTCGTTTGTTTGCCCTTTTGTTTGCGCTACGGAGGAGTGGCGGGGATGGGTGGATATTTTTTTTCTTGCTGCGGGGATACTTATGCGCGGGCTGGTGGGATGGTGTGTGTGTGTGGCGCGCCGTGAATGACTTCCTCTCTCACCTCCTCCTTTCCGGCACTCGCTGTATTTTGTTTAGCGAGAGACCGCGTGTGTCGTCGTGATGACATCCCACCGGCGTTACACCGTGAGTGTGCATACTCGACTTGCGGGAATTGAGTCTTCCTCCCACTTCGACCTTTGTTTTTTGGAGCACAGGATTCATTGAACGTGATCCATGTCGTTTCGGAGACCGAATTCGAATTCAGAAGAATGGATTGCAGGCGTTGGACAGTTTTTAAAAATTTTTTTGGTATAGAACGGCAAATATTTCGTCACTCATGAGAAGGGTCACGTCCGTGCATTTCTCAGAAATTGGCATTGCCTATGTTTGTTCACAGTCCTCAACCTCCTTCCTTATATAGAGCAGTTAGCTTAAGTAACTAGGTTTGAAGGGAACTATATGTGTCTATATGCAAAAAAAGAAACATCGAAAAATCCGAAATACTGCCAAAATGGCAGACTTGTCAAACTCATTTTCAAACTTTTACAAACTCAATCTCATTTGGAAGCAATTTCACGGTCTCGTCCTCTATAACATTTAATATTTGCTACACCATATAAATTTCTTACTTTATAGTTCTACGTGGGCTGTCTTAGTATGGTAGTGATGTCTTATGGTTGTGGTACATTTTTATTCCCCTCTTTTTCCTGTAAAAAAGGATTATTTGATTGGGCAAAATTGCCAATTGTTTTGCGCCAGGATGTATTTAAATTTGCAGTTTTTTTGGAATTTTTTAGTGATTTTTTTCCCTTTTCACTTCCTCTCTCCTATTATCCCTTACCCATCCCATCTGGTACTTGCACCCCATGGCACACACCTTTTTGGTGAATCTGTGTATAAGTAGATGAAAATACGCTAAGGAATGAACGCCCTTGATACACCTTTACTGATGCAAACAGCATGCCAGAATAACAAATATAAATCAAGTTAAAAAATGTTTCATGAAAAATTTTAATGTTGCTTCACGATCCAAAGACTAAATGCCACTCAAAAGAGAGAAAACTAGCAAAAGTGGAATGAGGCAAAGGAGGGTTCACAGTGGTATGGAAAAAAATCGGCAAACCGCAGCAGGGGAGTGTTAAAGGGACAGCCGAGCATTCAACTTGCCGACATGACGTATTGCGAAACATTTGCGGTTCAGTGGTTGTTTGGACCTCATCGCATCATGTTCATGGTGAGTTTCCATTTTTAAGTTAACATGGGGAAAGCACACAACGGGTATCTCGGGAACAGCATTAGGGAAACTCGTGTCCATGAAGCGATTAGTGGAGAAATGTTCGATAAAAAATGTTTAACGACTATCCTCTAGGCTTCTCGAGTTCTTCTAGGTTATTTCGAATTGGTGACGTTTCATCTTGGATACGCATCAAGTGTTTTCGATCCTTAACACAAGGGCTAAATTTCGGAATTAATTAAGATTAAGAGAGAAAAATTTCATGTTTCGTGAAAATTTTTGAAATGATTGAATAAAAGCAATATATTATCATTGGATACCCTGGTTGGGAGACGCTGAGAGCACGAAGAATACATGCAAGACTTAAATGTGTTGAATCAATAGAAATATTGTGAGTTTTTGTGTAAATAGGAGGAATACGCCTTGCATAGATATCACATTGGTGGGTAAGAACACCTTGAGACGTTGAGAACAATTGAGTACCGAGAATGACATTAGGGATCCTTTTCCCCTCACAAAATCCGAAGTCGCAGCATTTGGAAACATAACTTAGGGTAAGCGCTTCCCTGGAGCCATTAATCACCAATCAGCCATTACTCTAATGGTTGGCAACTTAACGCTCCCTGCTACACGCCCTCGTGGCGGCTTACGTTTACATCTACACAATACCCCGCAAGCCGCCGTAAGAGCTTTAGGCCATGAGCTATTCATGCACATGAGCTTGTACATAAATATGATTATTTTCATTTTCTCATAAGCACAATCAAACGTACACATTCTGTGTCATGTCATAATGGGTATATTGGGCTAAATCATTCAATTTTTCTTTGCATACAGCGTATGTTGTATATTTAGATGTGAAGCTTGCCGTGAGCGATGTTGAATTTTGCGAAGTGGGATCGTACATCAGGTTCCAGCTCCCAATCACCACCACATGGGCCCCCCTTGCCGCCCCTTTCGATAATTTTTCACTTAATGCCGAAACAAACGTTCCTACAAGATAACATGTTACACCTGCTGAGATCTACGATTAAATGTTAAATAAAATTACGGTTAAATTTCATTTTGTTGTAAATCAATGGTCAGCTTTACTACATAATCTGCTCATGAGGGCAAATGAACCTTTATACTTCCAGTAAGCAAGTATCTAGATCCGAGTCCGTGGCCATATGTTACCACTGACAGAGGTGCTCTCTGATATCCGCTCCATTTCCCCTGATCTAACTCCGGAATCTTTGCAATCAACACTTTACATTCTGGCGTGATAGCTCACGGTTTTTTCCCGTACAA
Source organism: Hetaerina titia (assembly GCA_037158775.1). Classification (NCBI taxonomy): domain Eukaryota; kingdom Metazoa; phylum Arthropoda; class Insecta; order Odonata; family Calopterygidae; genus Hetaerina; species Hetaerina titia. The sequence continues at coordinate 35,883,987 of CM073778.1, forward strand.
CAATGCGGTTGAATTACATTATGAAATTCGTACGATGTTAAACTTCAATGTTTTTCATGCTCTCATGAATTTTTGTGCAAGGCAATATCTTTCTAACTAGAAGTCCAACGAAAAACATCAAACGTACGATCGGTATTTAGAGCTCTTACCGTAGCTATAATTTAACATTACGAAGCTAAAAATAGTGCAAATGTAACATTATTTAATATTACATGAAAGAGGGACAAACGTATATCAAAGGATAGCTCAGGATATTCACAAATAGCATTTAAACCAACCTAAAAATGATATCTGCTAATGGTGTTCTCAAATAATTAGTGTGATAGGCACGTGGAATTGGTGATTAGTGGGAGTGTTTCTTTCTTCCATGGTTATTGCCCCGCGATCAAATTCTTCTGTCCAGGTGTCAACTTTTGAGGTCTTAAACCGAGTTGATAAAGTCGAACAGTTTTAGGTTGAACCTAATTATCAATCCGATTGTGGCCCGAAAGCTGTTCACCCAAACTTTGAAAATTTCACTTCATAAGTACGTGTATTTCATTTCATAAGTACGCAAATTCGGGCATAGCGTTAATGCTCTCTTGCCACTCTACCAATTTCATTTATATATTGAATAATGTCTACCCTTTTATTTTCTTGAAGGGATCCTTTGGTAAATTATAATAGTTCAAATATTGGCTTAGGACATTTTTTTCTTCCACAGTTGCCCTTTCCCCTCGGCCATTGTCGCTCTGAGTGATTGTCGCTTTGTTTGCGCAGGAAAGACTCCAGGTTCACAACGAAAATTGAGCTCTAATTTTGCGTTGTAAAGTTTTTTTTAAGAGGTGTAATGCTCATCTGTCATAAAATGATCGTTTGTCAAATCTGTTACGGAAAGCGGCTCAATGCTAAAATTAGTCTTCCACAACTCCTTGAGGCGTTGGATAATTTTGCTGCGATCTTGAAATAAAGAAGCATCGCTTTCAAAAACTCTACCTTAAATAACTCTCCTTCTCCCCTTTCTCCCTCTCTCTCTCTCCCCGCAGAAGAGGAATTTTTTCTACTTTGTGCAGAGAAACGCTCGCAATATTCCCCGCACTCATAACTCAGGGAGCGTGAGAAAGAGGTGAGTGGGGTAAGGGGTAAGGCATTCCTGCTGGCCCCCACCTGTTGGCGAAATAATTTCGAAAAAAAACTTCCTCCTTTACATTCAGCGAGGCCAAAGGGGGAGGAGGGGTGGAGAAGGGAGGTAGGGCTGCCGCGGATTTACGTGCGAATGGCGCCAAGGGGTGTGGCCACGAGTGGGCCCCCTGGCGGATCGGCGTAAACTCTGTTGCCAATTCCCTCAGCGCTGAATATGCCAAATGAGAATCATTATAATAAGTGGATTTAGTTTTATGCTGACGGTTGGCCTCCTTACCTGCTGCATTCACCACTTCAACCACTCTCTACGAATGAGACGCTAGGCTCATTGCAGAAAAAATGGCTTCACCTCGTCGGCGATCGGTTTTGTGGCAAAAATCTTGCAGGTAAACCGTCAGCTTGCGATTTCTTATCCAGCTTAGAAATTTTATTTCGTGACGTCCTCCTGTATACGTATTGCCTTAGTTACTACTGTTTGATTGTGTATTAGCTGCCTCAGTATTTTAAAAGTTTGATTTCACACGCCATAAAATTGATCAATGAGTTCGGATGATAAAAAAATGCGAATAAAATAGACACAAGTAAAACCCGGAAGAGCATTCCCTTATCATAACTTCGGAAGACGGCAAAATTAGTTCATAGTCGCGTTGTTGATGTCGGTTGGGAAATTAAACGTCATAAGGAAATACGCACTGGTTTTGCATTGATGTGTAATTTGTAAGGAAGAAGAAAAATTTGTTTGGAGAGGAGGTAGCATCATCACGCTTCTCACGCCCGCTCTCCCAAAATGCATGGAACCAGTTCAGACGCATCTCCAGAATTCAAACCCGAAGCACTCAATGGAGTTCATCAATGCTTTACCCACTCCACGTCTGCGCAGTTTTGGGCGTATTTTTGTTCGAGCGAATAAAAGTGGTGGTTATCGGGGGACGTGACCAATGGCTTCGGGCGTTTTCAGCATTGTGGATACGTGCGGGTAATTCGGAGGAGGGAGGGAGGGGAATGCCTGGCGACCCACTTCAGTGGTAGGCTCCGAGGGATCGGTCGTGAGGCTCCGTCACCCCCGAAGGCCTTAGCACTCCCATTGAAGGTAGCTCCTCCCAATAGGGATCGGAATGACGTTATAAACATGCAAGGGGATTCGAGCTACGACTGAACCACAAATTGTACGGAAACTCCACTCCGGCAAGTTAAATTTTCCGTCCCACCCACAGTTGCAGTCCATCCCTCCTGAGGGCTTCCAAAATTTACCGCCTCTGTCAACCCTGCTGTTTCATTCTTCCGTTTTCGGTAGTGTTCGTGTTTATGTGTGGCAGTTAATTAGTTTAAAGTATTTAAGATACTTTTAATCGGAATTTTTATTTTTTGAACAAAACTTCCATTAACGCAAGAATGAGCAAATTGCAATTGTGCAAAGAAATCTCAGTTGTGCCATGAAGTACGTTGAGCTCTTTACGGGTTAATAAATTTTCCAAACGTGGAGAGTTCCAAAACCGTAGGCAATTTCGACAAGGCAAACATTTTGCAGTTATCAAGGTTTTTCGATTATTTTTTTAGCGTGTTGATGTTATCCTTATCTTTCAAAAGATATTCACTGTTAAAACCGACATATACGCGGAACAATGGTCAAAGATATACTTGTAGGTAACATAAATGTCTGACATCGTGAGGTTAAGATTTACATGTATTCCCTCCCCAGTATCTCCCGAAATGTAAGGCGATTTCCTTACGAAATTCCTCCACCGATGGGAATTGAACTCCTGGTCTGCGGAACGAGACTATTGAACACATTCCACCGGAATAATATGAGTACCCTCGGAAACATATTCAGGTGAATAAGTAGATGCATCCAGCTCCCATATCGAAACTAAGCCAGGGGTCAATCCACTGGGTTCTAAGCCAATCCGATTTCATTGTGGAATTGGTGTGCGTATGAGAGTGTTCTCGTAACCAATCAAACGATTCTTGGAAATTAGGCGACCTCAAAACAAGACGGAGAAACATTAATCCTTCAAAACACACGACTATCTGCATTTGTATCGAATGACTCCCCGTCATGTTAAACCGACATGAGGTCTACGTAATGCGTCATAGTGGAACCGCCAGTTATCATTAGACGGCATCAGTCAAAAATATCAAACGGCAAAAATGTAGCCTTTCGTGTGATGGAAATGAGGAGAAGGCAAATTTCTAAATTCATCGGGCCAATCAGATATGAGACCCTGGCTCACCCGTGCTTCGTACACGAGAGGGATGCGACATGCAGACGAATGCGCCGTTGAATATTTTTCGTGTTTACTGAGGAAGTAAAAAATGCAAATTCCGAATATTTTTGTGCGCTAAAAAAGTATGACGAATGAAAGTAGCATATTCCCTAAAATTGGCAAAACATGGTGAGCCTACAGGTGGTCATAAGTTAGAAATTATGCAATTTCTAATTAAAAGAAAATTAAACGAGCAAACCGTTACTTCATCGTTACATTCACACCAGATACCTAATCGGTTTCTCTCGAGTAATAAGCATTTATCTGCAATGCAAGGTTCAACTGTCTCGCGGCAATATCTTTTCAGTGATATGGATTTGTAGATAATACCCTTAGAATACCCAAGCTTATTACGAATTCCGATACAAAGGATGGGACTTTAAATGAGGAATATCTGATCAAGTCAGGGAAATTATTTAATTGTGATATGAGATGGCTTCTTTAAGATTTTCATCAAGGCAAAGGTGAGCAGACAAACTTATTAAAGATATACGTATCATCACAGATGGGTTATCACATCTCCGTTGGTTAGAACAAATATGTACTTTCATACAAGCTGGTGCCAACACCGACATGCTTAGAATATTTTTTGCATGTGAAGGTAGAATTACATTTTCTCCACCCAGGCCAAACATAACTCATATTTCTAAGAAAGTACACCTAAATAAGGAGATCAATTTGTGCCAGCTGGTCCTTCCTGTTCTTACAACGATAAAAGCATTTCGAGGGATGCCGCGGCGCTAGCAGGCACCGAACGATAGCACACGAAATGGCACAAGGCACCAGTTTTCGGAGTGGTGCAAGAGTCGATTTTATGCCGGTGTTGGTGTTGTGTAAAGCCTCCCATTCTGCCGTCTTTATAAGTGATCCAACGGCTGAGGTCGTCACAGTTTGTATACTCAACTACAGTAAATTTTACGAATGGCAACACAGCGTCCGTGCCTTGGATACTTAGCAAACCTACTACCTTACGGTAAGCCGATGAGTGTGCTACCTATTAAGTTCCGTGTCGATGCCATCGCGGGTGATGAGAGAAAGAGGATGAGGGAGTGTGGGGGGTGTATTGGAGTGAAAGGAACGGCTGGGAGGACCCCACGCTATATTTCTCCATCAACAGAATTGGCAGGTGACTGATGATAGCGGTGATATGCGCGTTTTCCAATGCTTTAAGCCAATCATTCAACGTGCTTTCGTCAAGAATTCCCTAAAAACCCCTCGTTGAACGACAGTTAGAACCTATTCCTAGATTATTTTACGCTTGGTCCTTCGCGAGTATTTTCTTAAATTAGTGGCACCGGTTTAATTTCTTACATAGAATGTCCCACGGGACGAACTACTAGTTAATGCCTTGTTTAATTCCTCAAGCCAGCTTTCGCATGGAGAATTTTAAATGAAGACGGTAAAATTTCCTGTCAAACCCCGGGATTACCTGCATAATTGAACCATTAATTAAATGAAATTTGATTTTTCAGCTTTTTTTCTTTCCAGAATTCAGATGGAATTTTATTTTGTCGTAAATTTACTTGATACGAGCATAATTTGACGGAGGCTGTTTTTGTAAAAAAAATACGTCGATTTTTACGACCATAGAAAATAATTTACGAAGTAAAAGCAGAGAATATCGAGACGATTTTGCATTACAATCGAAGGAATATATCTTTTTGTTGAATCTTGAATCTTCATATTGTCAAAATGTAAGCTGTTTGCTCGTTAACAATATTTTCGCCAAAGTAAATGCAAGTTATTTGTTCATATTTCTTGATTTTTAGGGTTAATACATAAAACGCTGTTAACATGGGCGTTATATTTTATATAAGAAGCGTGGTATTCGGTCGATACGTGTAATCGACCTCATTATACAGAATGAAAGATTTAACCGATAATTATCGTGAAGGTAATTGGAATATCATTCTCAAAACGATACTTATTCCATATCAAAGTTTGATTTTTGATCATTAATAACGCTATGGTGCTAGAGGCCTCGGCCTTGAGCACCGAAAGAAAAGAGTCACTTACCGGATTTGTAGATTTAAGGAACCATTTACGCGGCGAGTTTTAGGGCTAATTTTTAAACGACTCGTTAAATCTAAGTTGTTATTGTGTTTTATTTGACATGGAGGTTAACGACTAGGTCGGATTTTATAAACAATTCAGGTGACGGCCATACCCTCGTTAACAAGCTAGGCGTATTAATTCCATCCAAGAGTAAACGAGCATTTGAATGGCCAGTTTGGAAAAAAACCAGTGATCATTAACCTGTCTTTAGGCTTGAACCGGAGGTAAAACCAGCAGTTAAAATAAGCCTGATAGAAACGGGCATTTTCACGAAAATTTTTATGCGGTCAGACTGGTTTTATCGCGTAAGTGACATCTTTTGGTAGCTAAAGATATCAACGGTGTGATGAAACCGGTCGTCCGGTATGAAAAATATCGTGAAAACCTGGAAAGTTTTGTGCTCTACACTCGAGATAAGTTGTGAGTGTTGAGCCCGAAAGCGTTGAAGTGGTCTTCGAACTCGGGACTTCCACAGTAAACTCCCGCTTCCTAAGTCATCCCACCTCCTCCCATTAACCATGAGTCAATTTTTGCAGCGTTTACGCTCAGGTGGTGCGTGTGACAAGGGTCGTGTGCCCGCCGTCATAAAGCGCCATCAACGAACGAACGGGTCATCGCATCCCCACCGTCGTCTGTCTTTTTTTACCTTCCCCCCGCCCACCCAGGACGAGCCTCCTCCATTGATTTACGCCGAGCACGTGGCGCGTTAGTATTTAATCGGTTTTCGTCATATTTTTCGCGGATGATGTACGAGTATTCCCTTCTCCCTCCCCTACCTGAAACCACCCCCCCCGCCCAACTTCCCCTCTCAGCGCCTCACGCTCCCTCCCAAGCGCCGTCAATTTTCAAAAGCCAATCTGTTTGGCAAGTTAATGATGCGCTTTCGGGGGTTCATTTTTTTTTCCTCCCTCCCAATTCGTTGTTTTTCATTTTCCAATTGATTTACGTCCGCCCCATCATGTGGTGGTGAGTGAGATGGCAATCGAGATGCTTTTTATCGTCGGGTCGCCCCTTTCTCACTCCCTCTCCATTGGCAGAATAATAGAGGCATTCACTTAATGCTTAGCAGTTAATGTTGCGATGATTGAATAACCCTCTCCCTCCCACCACGGCGGGGAGTTTGGGAGGAGGAGACGGATGAGGCGGGCTCGACGTGAGGGCGACAGTGAGTTGGGTGGGAGAATTTTGAGCGGGCACCTTCCTCCCACGCCGGTGGCGGAAGCCACCAACTTTTTGACCGGTTTATATACCGCGATAAATCACGCGGCACGTGAAACGGTTGGTCGTATCGTCGTGGTCGTTCTCCTTTTTGGAGTGGAATTCCATTTCTCTCGCGGAGTCGAGGAAGCCGTTAAGTGTGAGGGGAGACTGATGCAGTTGATACACGCGAGTCTAAATCGTCGAGGAATCACTTCCGCCGTCGCCGCTGACAACGTAAACAGGATTTTCTCGAATTCCTCACTTTTTATTTCCACCTATATTTCTTCCCTTTAATGTTTCCGTGGATGGATATAATATCCTGTTCAAATTAAAACAACTATTTTCCATGTTCACTTACATTTCTTTTTATGGTACTAGTTATTCTACATAGGCATATTTTGCAACAGGTACCGTGATTAAGATGAAAGTATTGCAATTAACCCGATGTTATTTTTTATTGAAATGTTTTAATTTCTTGCATGTTTTAAAGTCCAACTTGTCTTTATTATAATTATTAATCCTTCTCCATACATTCAGCACTTCTCCAATTCATTAAGACAATATTAAGATACATTAAGATATAAATAAGTAAATAAAACTTGAGTATTAGTTGTTATTATGGGAGGCGTTTACGTTATTAAATTATACGTGATTCTGTTAATTAAGAAATCGTATTTAATTATTTCTTGTTGTTAATTGAATGTTGTAAACTAATGCGGCGCTATTTAGCGTCATCATGCATCACCATATACATCTATAATTACTAAAATTAATACTTCCCATTAATGTTAGACATTCCCAAACGTTAGCAATCGGAGTGGAATTAAATCAGTCCTAGTATTCAGTACGAAGACTCTAGGACATTTGATAGCCATAGCGAGCTCAATTCACATATAAATAGGGCATAGGGGAACTCCTTGTCCTATGCCACTTGTGGTTCGTACAAAGACATGAAAACGAGGAAATCAAACCCTTTTGGGTATTAGAGCTCGTTGTCGAAAGAAGTCGCCAGGGATTTGAACTCGGTACCTTCTAGTTCGTATTCGGACGCTGAAGCCACTAGATTAGGACGTTGCTATTGATCGAAATACCTTGTGGAAAATGAGTCGGTGTTCCATAGACACTAGAGTAGTAGAGACTATATGAGTAAATTCAACAAACTTATCAAACAATAAATAGTTCTAAATTTTATATAAACAGTTATAAACAGCGCATTCTTGTATAAATAGATTTGAAAGGCTCCGGAAAACGTTTATTTTCATCAGAAGATTCTCCACGAGTATGCTTCGAGGACATGTGGACATGTACGTAAATTCACTCGATTCCTTGAGACTCGGGATAGATCAAGATATGCGCGAATTACGTTCGAATCCTCCGAGTGTTGTCTTATGGCCCACAGTGATTAATTTATCAAGAGGTCGCAAGTTCACGTAGTTAGTACAAATTTTCTAGAAGATTACGTTCCAATATCTGACATGAATTCGTGAGGTGGAATAAATGACAACTGAAACAAAGCACAGGGAAGATAAATGGTAATACATGATAAACATATAATTGGTCTTTTTTAGGAAATAGGAGAGGGAGCCGTTCTGAGGAAAGGAATTGAATGGGAAAAAATTACCTCGGATCCTTGAATTGAATCCTCGTACATGCCGAATGAATGAGCGCCCCAAATCTCCCTCCCTTGACATAAACCACAACGTGTTTAACGACGCCTCGAGAACCCTGCGTGGTGTATGTAAACATGGTTCACTCTTGAGACCACGTCTCCTCAGCTTGTTTTCGTGGTCATTCAAAAAATCCACACTCCCCGTCCATCCCAAGGAAACAATTAAGGAGTTAATGAACGGATCCGCGCCAGACAACAGCTTTATTTCTTACCGCCTACCCCCTTCCCCGTGTCATTCCCTCCTTCCCCACCATGTCCCTCTTCTCGCATGCAAATGAGCCAAAAACTTTCCCCAAGGAATTCCTGGGGAGATTTTACGCGGAGCGCATCAACGAGCGGCCCTTTTTCCTCCCGCGGAAGGGGGCGTGGGAGGGAGAGGGGCGCTATTGGACGAAAAAGGAATTAAAGTATTCGGGAGAACGGCGTGCGCATGGACGGCCAGCCGCAGACAGATTTATGCAGTCAAACACACACTAACGCGCGCACCTCTACTCGGAGCGCGGCCAACGTTCACTTATATGGGGGGCTCTCGCCGAAAAATGATGCATAAATAAAAAGAAACTCCGGGAACGAAAGGGGGAAAGAGAGGGGGGGAAAAAAGATGGGAAGCACAGCAGGAAAACGTTTTCTTTTTCCATTAAAGGCAGTTTTTGTCGGAGCGAAGAGGGAAGTTCTTTTTAAAGGGATTTCGAGCGCGTTTTTCTTTGGGGTCTGAGAGTTAGGGATCGAAGGGGTAAGAGGGGCGGGGAGCACGCTGTTGAAACCGCAAGTGGTCGTCCCCGGTCGGCGGAAAAATGAAACAATTAAAAGGCTTTCCTTTTTTTTTACCCTCTTATTTATCTTGCCGTTGGGGAAGGGTTGAGGGGTGTGGGAGAGACGAGAGATTCTCCCCTTGTTGGGAAAAGGAGCGGGCAAGGGGCGGTCAAACATCACGTTTGCAAACTCACGAGACCGCCTCGGTTTAGGTTTTGCGAGGGTCAAATTAAGAGGTGCTTTAAATGAAATCTCTGGAACAAAAGCTATTGATTTTGGGATGTCACCATTTTCGTAGTTACGAAGCGTTTACAGATTGTAAAAGCTTGACATTAATTAAACAGCTATGAATACTTCTATTAGATCTACATCTTGACATTAATCCGCGAGCCACCACAAGGGCGTGTGGTGGAGGGTGTTATGGCGCCAGCCATTTATGCATGAATAGGTTCTTATTCATAACTGTGCATTTTTATTTTTTTTTATTTCTCATTTTCACAAACATTAACATCTACATGATGAATTATGAGACCTACCCAAATCATTAAAGCTTGCTTTTTGAATTAACAATTTTCGACTTGCATTGTTTGATTATGTAATGTTTACATATCGTTCGAGGGAAGCACGAATCCGTGAATGAATCAGTGATGGTATCTATCTCCCTTATTTTATTATTTATTTATTTGATGATATTCGTTGCAATTAGGCAATTGCCCTGGTGGCAACGGTCACATAACATACAAACAATATTTTAACAGTTATGCTGTACAATAGTACAATTAGACAGTTACAATTATTAGACAGTTACATTTATTAGACATTTACAATGGTATAAAAATCACTGATTAATGGTTTATCACCCAGTGGCTGCTTTACACTTCTTCTTAAAGCTCCTAAAATTGGAAGGAAAGGGCTCAAACAAACCTCCAGTCAGCTGGTTCCATTCAACAATAGTTCTGTTTAAAAAAGAGTATTTTTTCTTATTTGTTTTTTGCGTTCTTATTTTTATTTTAAAACTGTGGTCGTTTTTCCCCTTAAAGTATAGTTTTTCTATATCTTTCCATAAATCTTCCAACGCTTCGTCATTTTTAAACATTCTGTGCATCGCGCCTAACCTACTTCTTTTTCTTCTATTTTTTAAACTTTCCCATTTCAATACATCCGACATATCCGTAACACTCTTTGCTCTTTTGTACTTTCCGAGTACATATATTGCTGTCTTTCTTTTTATTATGGGTTCTTTATTTGTACTCCTTGCCTGTAAAATCTTCTGACGTGGTGAACTCCATTCGCTTGATATGATTATCGCTCCTGCGACCACTTTCTGTCTCGAAAACGAATTCGAGGTTCAATAAAATTTTTAATTACCACTTTTACCTCAGTTTAAAGAAACTTATGACCTTGTAACTTGATCGTCGGCGGAGGCTCTTAAGATTTCTGTGAGGAAAAAGGAGGGGAAAATACAATGAACGGAAAGGAATGCAAATAAAGGAGTACATTGCAGGAGACGAGAGGTTTTCGGGTGAAATTCCAAGAGGTTAGGAAAATTGGATGCACGGTACATTGAGTGGGGATGGAACGTTATTGAAGACTTTGATATCGTGGGGGAATGTGGGGCAAGCGATATAGAGAGAGGAAAAGATTTTGATGCTATGTTATTTTCTTTTTGATGCTATGAAGGTAGAAAGAAATAATGCATACTTGAACATTGGTTTATTACCGATGCTTAGTGTAAATGTTAAGAAAGGGTTAGAATTGCCTCGTGATTAGTACTTGGAAGAACATTGACTTTGTGCAATGGACTTTTTGGGTCCTTTAAGAAACGTGCTTTGTTAGACTAATAATAATTAAGAACGAATTTTGGTATACAATATTCGCTAAAGTATTTTGTGGAGGGCATTGCTTAAATGAATTGAGCGATATCGAACGCGTGAGGGAGGGGCATAAGGGTCAGTCTTTTTTTATATTACGTAAGCCTTTTTCGGAGAGGAGTGTGAGATTTCATTTACATCTTCCTACGAGAATAAGGGGATCTAGGAGGATTCTTTCGTCAGAATTGTTATGGCATTATTTTGCCATTTTTATGAAAATAAAATTTTTATGAAAATAAATTTTAATCATCCTTGAAGACCAAATAACGCATTATGCAAATGCTCACTAATTCAGAATTAAGAAATTTTCCACCATAGGTCCGAAATATGGTGTCATTTCTCTCTATTGTTTACCATAATCACAATAAAATAAACCAAAATAGTTGTACTTCATGATAGTGTAACTTTTCCAGTATAGCACGTAATGTAATGAATAATACTCTCGTCATCACTAAGTTTTTTTTTCTTTTTGGTACGTGCTTGTTAAAGAAGTAATAGTGCCGATGGTTATGCAAGAACAGAGGGAGAGGGGTTCATACTTAACGGATCTATATATATATATGAAGTGAGAGAGTGGTAAAAAAAGCTGTAAATGACCACACTTAAGTAATTTAAGTACGGTACCTAAGGTGAGGGAGGATTGTTTTTTAACGAGCAAGGCCTTCCTCCCGAAGGCCATGGGCGGAAAAAGGATGCCCGCGATCACAAAGGGCAACCCTTGTCTCGGGGAAAGTCTAGACTGCCTTGTCATTATCCGCCCGAGCTCCGGGCAGACGTCTGCGTTACGCTAACGGGAAACATGACGTGAAGTGTGACGAATTATTGCGGGGGACAGATTCCATGGGAAAGACATTGCTGCGTGCATTCCATAGGTAGTTTTAGCTAAGGGAAGGGGAAGACGCCGCATGATTTTGAGAATAAGCCAGTCTGGAGCTTTTTCTGACACACCGAAGGCAATTCCAATAATTACCTGTGAATGAAGACTATTTTCGCCAGCTATTAGAATTAAAGTTTTCCATAAAAATACTGCAATATGGGTTAAAATGACCAAAAATGATTTTACCGCGAATTCAACGCTAATTTGGTTATGGCCACAATATTTTCATTTTGCATTTTTGTTTTTTTCATACAATTTTCACTCGGCGATGATTCCTAAAAGAAAATTTTATTCCTATCATTGAAATTTGTAATGGCGTATATTAAGATTGGATCAGAGAAATTAATATTCGAGTGAAGATTTTTTAGGCTCTATTGGGATGAAAGAGACTATTGTTGCCACACAAACCTACAAAGGTAATGGTAACGATACTATATCCACTGCGATGGAGTCCAGAACTCCTTTATCCTCTCGTAAATACCATAAGTTGTCTAGTTGATAGTGACCACAGCTGAGCAGTATTCTTGCAGTCAACCCCAATGGAGTTGAATTACGCTTGTAATCAGTGATCCTAGTAGTTGTAGAGCGAGTTAGTAATCCGAAGACTTCTTTGCTCTTACCACTATGGAAATGTTAGATATTTTTAATTTACGATACTTGCCAGCTGTAGCTCTCGTTTCGTAAGAGCATCGGTAAATCCGAGGAATGATATTTTAATGACCAATTTAAAGGAATTTAAATTAAATCCATCGAAGAAAAAAATCGTGCCTAATTAACTGTCATTCAGCGATAAGAAGAGTCGCAAATTGTTATGCGGGCGGTCATATGCGACTCTTTTAAGTCAAGGACTCCGCCGTACATTTCGAAAATGACTAAGTGTGCGAAAAGCAGGCTCGTACGAATGGGTACTAGGCGTGTGGTCATCAGTATTTCTTGCTATCGTAAAGAAACTGGTAACGCTTAACAAGACTCATGAGCCTCAAGTGCGTGCTAAAACTGTTAAGGGATGCTCGGTGAGCACAACCGATTACCCCCCCACCCCTTTTAGATCCCGGCTTCCGATTCTCCTCCAGAGACGGTCAGTCAACACGGGGGAATGCGATCTCCCTTCCTCCTCACCGGTCCTTATAAGGCGGAATCTGTCACCTGCTCCCCCCTCCCAGCACACCTATTCCTCACGCGTTCCTCCCCTTTCACACCCTCCCCCCTGCCCCTTTACCCCTAGATCGGAAAAGCCAATCGGCACGTGCGCGCTACCTAACGCGGAGCGGGTAGGAGAAGAAGAAAGAAAGGCCTTTCCCTCCCTCTCGGAGAACGTGGAGCCGGGCAGTTAGTCAAAGAGCTTGACGCGTCCGTTTTTTTAAAAATTGGTGGGTACTTTTTATCTTTTTTTTCCTCGGTGGAGTGCGGCTGGAGGTGGTGGGGGAATGGGGAATGGAGGGCGGGGAGGAGGAGACCCCTTTTGCGGTGTGGGTCGGGTTTTGTGGAAGGGAGCTCTTGAGGGCGTAAATCACACGATCTCGACCGGGTCTTTTGTCCTTAGCCCTCTTCTCTTTCCCTTGGTCCTCCTCTTTTATAAACATGTACTTATTTTTTTTCTAAATAAAAGGACGCACTATTTTGCGCGTGAAGAGTCCATGTTTTATATGCCATTTGTTTTTTTTCTGTTGTGGCGTGAAGGTTGACGACCGCTTACGTATTTTGACTCGGAGACCCTCTTGTTTTTGTTTCAGGGTTTCAGTTTATTTCCCTCGGTTTTATATCGCGTGTTTTTTTTCCCGGGGTGGGAATCTTAAATTTTATTTCCTGGCGGATGAAAGAGGGTTGCGAGCGTTAAGCGAGTTATATCGGGGGACGTAAACGATTATAAATTGAGTGCCGGCGGGAGTTTACGTGCCTCCCCACGAAGGATGGATCTGGAGTCATGTGTGTAATCGCCGCCAGTTCTCTCCGGCCAATTAATTTAATTAACAAAACGGTCCTAATTTGCAAAGTATCATCGTGAGGCGTGTCTTTCTTGAGCTTAAAATAACCTGAACGAAACTTTGTCGACTTCCATGTACTTATATATGTCATCGCTCGATGGTAGGTGTAATAACTCGACCCCATTCAAGAAGATTAGGAAGGCACGGTGCAGTGATAGGGAATGCTTTCGGGTCTTATTTACATTCAAATTTATGGCAAATAAAACTCGGGAAAGATTTTCTATGTTTCTATGTTACTTAAGGTTTGGACAGGAAGATCATAAAGTTTTACCGCCGGGGTGAACGTGTAGTTATTTTTGCAAATAACGTATGCTCAGGTCTTCTAGTAACCCGTACAGGTAATGTATATTTGGATCAGTTGCCAATCCCATCCTCAGAATACCTAAAGTGATAGGTAAGTTTAAAGTCATTTTTGGCGACTTTAATGCTATTTTATCAATGGGTTATCGATGGTAACATCTGAAATCGTTCCTATAAAAATAGAACGGTTTCGTCAGTGAATTATCGCCTCCTTCTTCTTAGTAGACAGTAATATTAAAAAATATATTTTTTTATATATGTGTACACACATACATATATATATAATATATATACGAGTATTCACATACATACATTCAAACACGAAAACCCCATCTTGGGTGTCATAATTAACTTTGAGCCCCACCAAAAGATTCCGCACTGGCAGAAAACCTTCCCGCATCATAAAACATAAAGTACTCCATGAAACAATATTTCACGAAATGAAATTGACGAAGTCGAGTCGGTCTTGCCGTAATCGACCGAGGTAACCACATCAATTATGCACTCATTTTCCCCGCGTGGAGTTCGTAAAGAGTTTGCCCGTCAAACTTCCCAAATTTTATATGCCTTTGGTTCACATAATATCGGCTAATAAGAGAATTGAAGACCATCCACATTCGCAGGGATAATGGATAGCAAACCAACGGGGAGAGTTCAGATTCACGAAAATAAAGGCTAAGGAAATAAATAATATATCGTCGTTCATTCCACTCTCGCTCGCAACATTCGACTGGTTTGACAGATGGTAAACCTGTGGATATGGCGATGGGAGGAATCAGGAGGACAATAAATAAAAAAATGTAAAAGCTATGGCTTTCTGGAAAATCAAATTGAACGTATATATCGCGTTTAACGTCCCGATTGCCGTTTTATCTCGGAGGCACAGGTGTCCTGGAGAGGGGGAAGGAGGGCGGGGTGAGGGAATGAATGGGACTCCGCTGCATGCATTTATGCAAGGATTACGGGGGTCAGGAAGTTGGAAGCGTGTTTTTCTTCGCAGGGGGTTGGCTGCCGAGGGGCGGAATAATGTCGGAAGAAGACTGGAATGGGAGTGAGCTAGCTCCTCCCCCTCATTCCTCCTCTCCCAGCCGGCAATGGGGTGGCCGCCCTCCCAAGGTCGAGGCTTCATCCTGTGCGAGACAGCGCGCATGTGTATGTGTGTGTGAACCCATTCTTCCGCTTGGAAGGAAAGCGACAATCGGACCAATATAAGGCATTCGTCCCGCCCCCTCACTCGTCTCTTTCCCGTACCGCCTCCTCGCCCCCGCACCATCACTCCCTCCCTCAAAGCCGTCTGAACTTCCCACAGGGGACTCTTTTTGACGGCACGCGTTTCTTTTTGCGCTCCTTTTTTTGTTTCCTTGTTTGACTTTTAAAGTGGACGTACGACAGGAAAATAGTGAAGAGAAAGGAAGACGAAAGCTTCTCCGGTGTTCTACACCAACTATTGTGAAAAACCATTACATTATTGATACTACAACAGCTAAATGTAGCTATCTGGTCTCTCTGATGCGTGTTACTTGCATGGATATATCAATGCAAAGAGCAATTAGTTAGGAGTTCGTATCGTAAATAGTTCGTTCGTATTTCGAGCGTCGTATCATCCTGAGATGCAGCCTACCAACGAAAGTTAATTATTCTTTTCAAGAATTTAAATAGCACTTCATGTGAAGAACGCTATTGGTACCATAGAGTCGGTAAATAAATGTTTTAGTTACTTAATTTAATAAAAAGGAAAATATAAAGAAAAATGAAGAAACGCTTCTGCCATTTTGTTTTTAAAATATATCTGAGTTTAACACGTGTTTATGGAAAATTGGATTATTCTTACAATTCGATATTCTTTTGAAAGTTGTAGTGGAGGGGTTGAGATAACTTCGGAACGATATTAGGCAATAATTATGGATTGAGGATTATTTTGAGAGAAGAAGAGGTAAGGAAAAACACCGGTACGGTGTTTACACAATGGAGAAAGATTCATGCAGCTATCAGTGCCGACCTACTCTCAAGTTTTGATTCTCGGTTCAGCCTCCTATTCAACGATTGTAAAAAATTTCTCTTGCGTTTAGAGAGTTCTCGAGGCAAATCTTAACAGGGATGTGACTGATAAAGGCGTGTTATCATACGTATTAAAAGTAAAGTCCACTGCTTGAAAACAAGCGCCTTATCAACCATATTTGCGTGATACTAATATGATTTAACTTCTATTCGATTAAAATTACTCAACACCAAGGAAACAAGACCGTTTATCTATGAGGTTAGATGAAATAAGTGGGTACCCATATCGATAATGGTGCTGATGATTCTTTATGCAAATAGGCAAGATACAATTATTGATATTATTGGAAAATTATTCCTCGTATTCAAATTTATGATATAAAACGTTCTCATCAAAATCTCTTCAACACACTTTATTCCGATTCGTTCCTGAAAGTTATCGGTTCCACGTTCATGGAGCCTTAATTTGAAATATTCGCGTTAATTTATTAAGATGTTTGACCACAGTAATCAACACAAAGGTGGATTTGATAGTATATGGTAGATTGCACCTGGTACTAAGCTCAACGGGGTGTGAAATTTACACATCAGGATATTAAGGGGTTCAGTTCCTTTCCCAGTGCCGCCAGTGGTTTCCTAGGGAGACCTAGAACGCGAAAATTTAAAACGCGAAACGCGAAGCTGAGAGTGGCCAGAGGCGTCATCGGGTCCTCCAGTCATTAGCCTTGCGCTCTACCCACTGAGTTCACCACGTCCTAATTTAGGGTAGTTAAATGCGAATCGTGCAAAGTTGGAGAATTCACATTTTTGGGAAATATTTAAACTCAAACCATTCTGAAATTGCGGGTGAAGATTGATAACCTGAGCCCTGGGCTCGAGAAATTGAAGCATACGGCATTTCAACTTTCTTTTCGACGTGTCATCTTGGGACTGTAACCAATTGGGGCTGCATATCTACTTCTTTTTTTTGTAATAAAATTGAGACTACAACATTTCTAAGGGAAAAATCATCGTGGTTTGTTTTTATGGTTCACACAATCTACGAATATATTTTCGCTCATAACTGGCCTTGGTGGAAAGTTAAATCGAGTGAAATTATATTATGCGTAACATTATAGTCGGTTAATGCGTAAACTATTAAAAAAAATTGATGAAAATTAATTGATGAGTAATTTTACCCAAAGATAAAGTCGGAAAATATCATGCTAACGATTCATTCCCTAAACATCATATTCCTGTATTTTATTTTACGTAGCTACCGCTAACTATGGAGTTAGTCTGAAAAATAATACCATCACCCTAAACATCCAGGCTGATTTCAGCTCATTATAGCTCGAAAAACTATTGATTATTTAAGGTAGCCTTTTTTCGTTGCGGTATATAACTAAACAATGGACAATTATGATGACCTTAACAGTGATACCATCGACTGGAAGGAACTCTAGTCGTGAAGGCCAAAAGTAGTACACGCTCCTTCTTCTAAGCACTTAGCTTACCGTGAACCTGTGGATTCGAATCCCACCAAGTGTACGAAGCTGATATTTTGATACGTAATCTGGGGTAATGTTTTGATTATTTTTGCCGTTCCATGAAGGGCATCAGTCGGAACGTCCACAAATCGAAAAGCGTCCGGTTAGGTCCCCACACCCACGTCCTGGTAACTGAATATAAATTTCCCGAAAAGACTTCTCCGGCAGAAATGTGGGGTGTGCATCATTTTGCAAAATCTCGACCTACATGACACCGTCATACAGTGAACCACGTTTACTGAACGGCGAGAGGAGGAGGATCCGCGCCAGGGAACCCACTCCTCCCTCCCGGGTAAACACTCCATTTCCTCCTTAACGACCTTCTTTCAGCCGACGGTCGTGGATCCGATTTCTCAGCCGCCCCACACCCCGACCCCCGGTGTGTACGTACACATGTTTTATGCCCGTCTGATCACTATCTCGACCGCCGCCCCGCGGTGCGGCCTTTTAACGGCAGCGGAGGTTTGTGTCGAGGGAGGGGTTTGAGGAGGGACGGAGTGATGGGGTAAAGGGGAGAATTAGGAAGGGGGGACCCAGGCCTTAAGCTCCTCTCCGCCCCTGGTGCAATTGCTTCTCTCCACTCAGACGACCCCGCGGTGTGATGTCTCTAATTTTCAACTCTCGAGAGGACCGCGAGCACCAAAGGCGCAGTCTTCCGTAAAAATCTGCGCCTGAATCCTATTCTGCCAGCCACCACGGGGGGTTGTTCTTATCTCTCCTTTGATGGGGATAATATTGCTAAGGGAAATGGGATGAAGTGTGTGTGTACAGCATGAAATCTAGCTCATTGTCATATTGTGCATTAGTCATTGTCATAACTAATTGTTTTTACCCTATTCCATTCTCTATTCCGTCATTTTTTTCCAAATATGATATATCGGTGAGCAAAATCAATTCAAGTTTGAACGGGATTTGTTCAATCGAAAATATATTGTATCAAGGGCAAGTTATGCTGGCATTATTCTTTTTTAAACTCCGTGAAACCTCTTCATCAGAGAGTTCCACAGCCGCCTTTCTCTATATGCAAAACTACCGTGACGAGTTGAGGAATGCAGCTTTCTCGTTGTTGGGGACTCTTTAGTCATCCAGTAAATAAAATTTGTCGGACAAGACCATTTCTTCTCATGTGGTGTTAATTGAATTTAAATTGCTTCGACGTCCAGTGCTATTAAGCTCCGTAAGTACTTTCAATGAAGGACTATTTTGCTACAGGATGTTGCCACGCTCGAGGTGGCTATATTCGGTATTAAAGAGAAAACGTTTTCACTACCAGTCTAACTGAGTCGGCTTAATGTCTTATTCATCCAAAGGTTTACCTCATGGATTATCATAGTTAATAAATGTTGAAGAATCAGAAACAATCTACCGTTAAAATTGTTTTAAAAAAATGATTTATAAAAATTGCTACGATATAAATGTACGCGTGTTGAAAGAATTAGGATGTGAACCTCTAATGTTATGAAGTGAAAAGAAGATTAAGCCAATTAGAGAGGTGGATACAGAACACTGGAGTTTACTTATGGCACCGAGGTAATTATTATGACCCCACATAACACTGCAAAACTGGGCCAACTGTAGAAAATAAGAGAGAAAAACACTAGTACTATCTTAACTAAGTACTTATTCTTCTCACCCACGGTGTAGTATAACCAATAGAAATTCAGACATTACACGTATTGAATTTTTGGGTTAAAAAAGCAAAATTTAAAACTTTACTCCCGTACATCCATGACTGCATAATGTACATAGGTATGTATGTGTGAAATACATATTTATTTACTTTTAGATAAACATTTATAAATTAAAGGCTCGTGACCTAACAGTTCCCGCCGCAAGTCCCTTGAGTCCCCTGACTTGTTGAGTGCTGTCTAGGTAGAAATATAATTATAACCAAAATAGATCCTCATATCTAAATATAAATGGATAGACTTGAAGCTTAACAACGTCGCGATTTCCGAATTTTGACATCAAAATATAATTAGGCTACAATTTAATATTTAACAGAGATAAATCCGAATATCTGCATTGTCGAAACCTGGAAAATTGGCAAATTTATCGTACCCTGAATCTTGCTAGTTAACTAAATCCAGCTTAAAGCTTGAACAAACCAAATTAACATTGTATTTATATATGTTCAGCGTCAAAAGTTCTGTTAGATGGAAAACCTTATCCAAATAAAAATGCATCATTGAGGGAAACATGTCCTATTTCCATTAAGTGCGGGATTCAAATCTCACCATAAACACGCGTCAAGCAATGCGACCCTGTGCAAAGCGACCTGTTTTCGTAGTTAATAACAATACAGAGAAAACCTGCCTTTTTTGTGACGAATCATTGTGAACAAACGAAAAGCGCTTATTATTGTTAGACAGCAAAATGAGACTTTGTAAAGTGAGGTTTACCGCATAACAGTTCGATGCATGGAATATTTTTTCACTCGTACAAATCAGGGCCAAAATTGTATGAAAACGTATGACAATCGGAAATGGGCAAATATAAATTGATACGGAATACCAATAGTTAACGAACACCACAATGACTCTGGACGTAATACCCACTGCCACCCGCCCTCGGGATGTCTTTCAGGATGTCGTATTAAGATACTACCCTCCGCCTAGCGAGCGCCACGGCTGTCTCGCGGATCCTAACCTCCGAATCACCGGATCGCTAACCTCCCGTGGAATTCCTCGCTTCCACACTGCACCCCCCTTTTCCACTTCAGCCAGTGGGGTGATTGGTTTTCCTGAGTGGTAAGGCGCCTTCGAGGCTTACGGTCACATTCTCCTGTGAAAAAAAGGTCTTGTCCCAAAACTCTATGCGCTCCTGAAGGGTACTTCTCAGTAGTCGGCCATCTTGCCATGGGTGTTCAAAACATTAGGGCATGAATAAAGGGCATTCCGGCAAGAAGGGCGCAAGCGATGCAAACTTCCGCGCGCTTCTCATAGCACACGAGGGCACCATGAAGCGGAGAGCCGTGGTAAGCACGATGGGATTACTCTATGTGCGGGTAATGTGTAAAGCTGCGTCCGAACTCATCAGTTGGACGCATTAATCTCTCATATTTAGGAAGGACGCCGTCTTGTAAGATTTCCAAACTCGTTAGACTGCAAGAGGCCGCGAAGTTATGCACCTATAACGGCCGCTGGATTGAGGATACATTGAGGATATCCTAAAATGGACGCCATATCGAAACCCCGGAATTCAAAGTGCTCAAAGTGTGGGCATTTGGTTGTAGCAGCCATGGTGGAGGAAATTATTTTTGCAAGTGAGAATAACATTTTTTCTTTGAGAGAGTACTCTACTCTTACCAGACGATTGTAGCAATTAAGTGTTTTCATTAATGCGTCATGAAACGATTTTCGCAAGCATAATGCAGCCAGTGCACAAAATACTGGACTACCTGACCACAGTCAAACCAAACTTGGTTCTATAAAAGAAAAATACGAACGCGAAAACCTCAAAAGCCGTGAAAAAAACTCCATACGATAATGAAAACCCAAACCGCCAAATATTCACAAATAGTATCCACTAAAACTAATTTCAAGACAAATAAATTAATGCATTATAAAATTTTGACTTTACTTTAAAAACAAATACGAAAACACTTTTAAGTACAAATATAGGCGCACTCAGAGAATATCAAACATACACCTAAATATAAAGAGTGCGTCTAATAGTTACCAAAAAGTAAACATGCATGGATAGGTATTATAGATCAAAAACACATTTTTACTGAAGTGAACTACTGAACTGAAACTATCTGAACTACGATATTATAGTTAAAAAACCACAGAACAGGTTTCACAGTTAAAGCCACAAAACGGATAACCTAGAATGAGAAAATAAAATTCGATGAATTCAAGGCATTCTAATTCGGAGCCAAATATCTAAACGAATAAGGTTGGTTTTTGGGCGGTCCCTAACGTTTATTATCATCTATGAGATATCTCGTATGTATTGGGAGAACTTCCTCTCACTTTCCCTACATAATTTCCTTCTTCATTTCTTTACAAATGAAAAAAATAATGCAACTTACATTACTGAAACATAATTGCCTGAGCTAATTGAAGGAAAAAATAGCGTAATGCCAGCTAAAATTATCAAAATAATTATAAGGCTACTCTGAGACTCCGAAAAATTACGCTGTATTCAATCATATTTTATCTTTTTTCACATTGCATTATATTTTGTCCTTTTTTTAAAACCATGATCTGAAAATGTAGATTTGTCTGTCATCGTCAATTTCTTATTCTTTGATATATAAATGGTAGTACTGTTGCGTAGGCCGCCCAAACTCAAGCTGCCTTTTCGATAAGCACCCAAAGCTAGCCTAATTTCTAACCGGTTTTAACGAAGCTTAAGGCATTTGCGCTATCATAGCGTGCTTTATCGAGAGGTAAGCTGCCAAAGTTCCTATTAGTGCAGGAATAATTTATAAATTGTCTAATAAGGTAGGAAAATAAGAATAGGGGAGTTGATGAAGTATACGTCTTGGCGGGCTCCCACGAAAACGCGATATTAAATGTGAAAAGCGTAGATCCCTGTAAGAAATTGAAAAGTGATAAACTCTTGTATATTTTACATATATTGAAAATAGCGACGCGAAAACTGTAATCAGATAAAAATTAATAATTTAACAAAAATTCCAAATGATCAAAATATAGAATCATATTTGAAGACTAACCATCTTTAATGGAAAATATAATATAAAAAAACCGAATGAATGAAACCTGTCTGGAAATATATGCTGTTACTCTTGTTGCCGACGATGGTCTATCAATTATCTGAGCTAATAAATTTTCTCACAATAGAAAAAACTTATTTGAAACTAAGTGATAGACGGTACAAAAAACAACACACTGAACATTTAAAAACTTTTTTGGCGAATATTTTAACCGTGTATGCTTCACAGCCGATCATGTTTAGCATCATTTATTCAAACAATTTGAAATATTGAGAATTATCATTATTATATCCCTTGTTCAGATATTACCGAGGTTGTGTGTGGACTTTAGGTCGGTCCTCAGACGTCCCCTTCAAAGGACAGATAACTGCAACCTTGCGCCCTATGAACTTATACCCTTCGTTTTGGACACGGATTTAGGAAGGTATAGTTTGTGACTGAAAAGTTTCATAAACTATTCTCTTCTGTAGATGAAGTTAGCTATTCAGTTGCACGGGAAGTGAGTATTTCACTGTGAAATTAACTCCTCAATTACAGTGAATGCGTGTATTTCAGGAAATGTTGCTAGGTTTTAGTTTTCCAACTAGTTACATTGCCATTTTTCGTTCCCTAAAAATACATATTTTACCATGAACGGTTCAATGGGTTTGGTTCACAGTGAATATTTGGATTGGAATCTTTCGAGGTGAATAGTGAATAATAGAACCTATTCCTCCGTTTACTTCGGCGCTAAGTGATACCATTTAGTTTATCAGGAATAGTTCGTTTGAAAAAAAATATTTTTGTAATAATTAAACATTGATTGCTATTTATTTTTTAATCAGCAATTCAGAGATTAATACCACACACTGCAAAAAAATCTGATTATTATATGAATTTTTTGGGTGTTCGCAATGGTGATATTCGAAAAAAGGATAATACACGGAAACCACGTTCTAATAAATGGGACACCATGCCGATATTTTCGCATATACTTGCAAGAATAAGTTCAATTAAAATTTTTTTTTATTATGATAATAAATTATCTCTCCCAACTTTCTATCTTTCTTACTTACTTCATTTACTTTAGCAGAATTCTGCTAGTTTCATGAAAAAAATATCCAGCATTCAAAACAGAGACAAGAAAGAAATCACACATTATTTCCATTTTTTTCCATAGTTTCCCTCTACCTCAAAGCAACAAAAGAAACTAGGGGATGCACACGTAACTGCATATATTTTAAAATTTGGCGCTGTAATTTTTGCATCCTTACTTGTATGCAATCTACTGAATAGAATTAAATGGTTCAATCAAGTGAGACATTAGTTAGCGAACTATTTCCTTGATTGAACATCTAATCTCACCACCAAATCCGTTTTGAATCTTTGTCGATGCATCCGGGTGACAACCGACCGACCTTCCATTCGTCGAGCACTGAGGACAGTGCCGCACTGTACGTCGACGGCCGTGTTCGTGTGTGTTTGGCGACCGTCGTGCCTCGTTTCGCCCGCTGAGCCAGTCAGTGTGAGCGGTTCGCGTCGTCCCCTCTGGACGGGTGGATATCCGCGGGAGTAAAATTAGCAGTCCCTTCCGTAATTGGTCGGAAGTGTCCGAGGGTTATAAATTCGAAGGTGTGCCTGACACCCTGGAGGTAGTCTGCCAGCAGAATCTTAAATCTCAGGTGTGGAGGCGACTAAATAATAAATTTT
Organism: Hetaerina titia; assembly: GCA_037158775.1. NCBI lineage: Eukaryota > Metazoa > Arthropoda > Insecta > Odonata > Calopterygidae > Hetaerina > Hetaerina titia. Next base: position 35,907,983 of record CM073778.1, read on the forward strand.
AGGAAAATAGTCTTGAATATAACTTTGAAAATCCTGAAGCGCACTTGAAAAATTGCATTTCGGCGAGTAAGAAAATGAAAGGTATGCAGTAATAGTGTTAGTAATTTTCTAATCTACATCCCATTTCATGAATAAATTTGAATTGTCTAATATTCTATTGTCCAATTTCTATTGTCTAATATATCTAAAATGCCGGTATTACTCGAGTAGTATAGTGTCGGAGAAACCGCGAACTCTGATTCCCGTCCCCAATTGCCCTCCTATATATAATTATAATGCTATATAATTAATATATATATAAATAATATAATATTATTATTCTTAAAAATACATGTGGGGATGGATAGTTTCAGAAAGAACACGAATCCAACTAAACTTCAAACAGTAAAATGAAAATTTAAAAAAATCAAAACTGAGCTGCTACATACTAAGATGCGTGTAATATTTAAATGCAAATACGAAGCCACCACCATCGTACATGATCCAGGATCATACGACACTACTGGTGTGTTTTCACCCTCTGCCACACACCCAAGTGGCGGCTTGCAGGGTAATATATTATCAATAACAAATATCAAATAACGCACCGTCCAACGCCACACTCCATCCAAAATTACGTCCTGTCTAACTTCATACTCTGTCCTTAATAACGCACCGTCAAACGTCCCAGACTTTCACTGTTCAACTTCGCACCGTCCGCATCATTAACAAACCTATGTCACATACAGCCATGTTAAGGTTTATCACCCAATCTTTTGCCCAGTGGCTAACTTACATCGATTGTTAAAACTCCTAAAAATTATTGGAAAAGGCTCAAACAACTCTATTCAACAATAATTTATTTAAATTTTTAAAATGCAGCCATATGAAAAACAATTTGTAATGCTACGCCATATGCTAGACATCTGTGTGTCACATTGCTTTAATTTTGAAGACACCAGCCTTCATTATTCCAATTCGAATCTAAGTCATGCATTCAGATGCAAATGTCAATTAAATTTTTTGATCACAGTCGATGGGGGGGTACCGAGAATTCATGAATGTTGAAACACAAGGACAAAATGTACCACTTCCTCCGTATATTTCCCGCAAAACCTTATAATTCCTTTTTAATCGTATTGCACTTGAAGTTACTTTCGAGGATACTCAATAAAAATTCTGTGGAATAAGTATAGAAAGTGTGTTTTTTGTGTCAGGATGTGTTTATTTTAGATCGCGAATTTTGCGAGGGAAGGCACTATGTGTAAATGTGTCCGTGATTATCGGAGTTAAATGGGTTGTGGGAGAATGTAATGGGAAATTAAAGAGAGGTTAGGTTACCACCTCAGGTAAGCCACTTTTTAAATACACGGAACACATTTAGTATTCTTGGGGGAAAATTTTAATTAAGGACTGGGAATACGTTCGAAGAAAATTCGATCGATTAGTCAAAAATTACTAGGAGAAAAGATTAAGCCTGACAAGTTTGCTCGAGGAATTATTGTGGAAGCCCCTAGAATTGCGAAAAAAGTAACCAAGACTAGGGCATTAAGATAGGGACAAATTGTCCAAGTTAACTCGAGCTAGGAATACTAAGTATGGCCAGAAATTACATTGGAATAGCAAGGCATCGATCGGTATGTATGCGTGTTATTGTGTTACCCATACGTGTGTTAATGTATATGTATACGTATGAGAGAATATATCTTCCGTATTAATGTTTTAGTTTATATTTATGCATAAATGGCTGGTGTCCTTAAACCCCCCTCCGCATACCCTTGCGATTACCTACGATAAAATATGTACGTAATTACACAGCCACACACAAAATGTGTATGTGCGTACGTAAACATTTTATGTGGGACCTTTGCTATTCCCTCTATGGTGTCAAAAGTAAAATCGAGTGACCTAACACTCGCCTGCTGTCTTCGTGTTTTTGGGACGCCTCTCTTAGATTCTATGACTTTTTCGGACATTCTTTTTGCTGAAATGACTGGCATGTTGAGCAGTTATTCTTTAAACTTCCATTTTCCCAATTCTTTTCCTTCAAAATTTTATCGCTGTACATTTTTAACACATAATACAAATAATCATATATTTTCCTATCCGAAGTTTTGTGTACGTCGTAATAGAGTAACCTACGGCAAATGGGATGTTTATTTAAATTTTGGTCACTATATAAAAATAATATAATGTTCCTGCTCATGCGGTATCTTGTGCCATTAATTTGAATTAATATTGCGGGAGCACTTGTCACATTCCATTGTGGTGCGTCGATTATTAGACCTGATTATTTTGGGATTCTGCCATCTGTTATTGCTTTTTGTATGAACAACATAATATTCAACTCTCGTGTTGAGTCGAGGTTACATCATATGTCCATGAAATGGGACATTATTGTTTCATTAAACTGTTCCAAGAATTGAAGTAATGGGCGAATAAATAGGAAGAGAGCAGGAAATGAGTCCCTACGCTGTGTGTATAACGTAAGCCTTTAAACTCTCGATGAAGCCGCTTTCAGACTACAAAACAGCTCTTAATACTTCCAAATTAATTTAGGAACCATTTTGTCAGGAGACTTCCTTCGCGTAGCGGTATATCAAATGATAATCGGCATTGCTGCCCGCGGCTCTCACCCGAGAAAATACCGCAACTTTTTTTTTTATCCACGTCTTTGAAGATTATAAATAGGAGTCGAATTAATGAAGGGCTCCCTAAGGATTAAAAATATTATCCCATCAAGTTTTTCCGCCGACTCAGTGTTTTCGTTTGGTAATCTGGAACCTTATAGGTGGAAGGGGAAGGGCGCCTCGGGAGGTGTTTTGACATCTTTCGAGAAGGGCGTTCCTTAATGTAAATGGCGAAAAAAAAGAGAGGAATGGAAGCCGGAATTTAATAATTATCGCATTCTCGTCGGAGTGAAAACACTACATTTCGTTATTCTTCGGCTTCCGTCCCAAACACTCCGTTTCTCCCTCCATCCCCCATTCTTCAACTGCTCCCCCGGGGCGAAGCGTGGGGGTGGAAGGAGCGCTTTTTTTTGAGACGTTGACGTTCCGCGGTAATTAGCGGTGACTAATGTCGTCGTAAATGAGTCAGGAAGGGTCTTCTTCCCTCCAATTCCTCTCCCTATTCCTCACAGCCTCCCCATTCCCCATCTGCACGCTGCCTTTTCCCCTCCCTTCCCTCGTTGCCTCTCCCTCGATCCCCGGCGAGTTCCAATGTCAAGGCCGTTTGCAAGGACACGTGTTCCCACGATCAAATACGCCCGTGTCTTCACATGTGCACTCTGCAATATTTTTTTTTAGGAAGCGGAAGGTGGGGAAAGGAGGGGTGGGGAAGGAGAAGAAGCATGGCTGCCAAGAGAAAGCGAAATTTATAATTCCAGTTTTTTCCCTTCGCTTTCTTTTTTTTCCCCCCCGGACCTCCCCAGAGCGTGCGCGCTCCTGTCTAGTGGGTTTTCTCGAAGGGCTTATATTTTTTTTACGCTGAATAAACGAACGACTCGTTTCCCTTGAATGGCTTCTGGCCCCTTTATTCTCGTCCTCGACGTTACCCCAGAAAGATGGTTAAATGCATGCCCTTGCGTGGAGCATTATGTGATTGAAACCCGACCCGAGACGGAATTTGCAGCAGCAACAAATGCAGGAGTGATGACTCTGTAGTGTTCTCTGAGGGGTGAAAAAGAGCTTTCGATTGCTTGTCGTCGTTAAAGCGATACGACATCCCGAACACTCTCTGCGTTCATGACCTTCTATTATTGGCTATACGAGTGCTGTGTTTCAGGATAAAATCTGGTTGAATTTCACTGATTGGTGTTGGTGCTTTAAGTCTATGCTATGGTGACTTCTGGTGGCAAACAGACAATTCGAAACAAGTCAGGGTGAAGTAAAATTTGATGTTTTAATGGAAACGCACCTTAATATCCGGAATCCGATATATCCGAAACCTTCTTGCTGCATCTTAATCCACTCTATGCACTGAGAGCTGATGCGAGTATAGAGTGCTGTAGGTTACTTTTCCTTCATGTTTTAATTGTGAATACTAAATGCAGACATGCCAACTCTCCCGATTTAAGCGGGAGACTCCCGATTTTTCCTTCTTACGTTCTTGATGAACTGTTCAAATTGTGTACTTAGCTTAACATGTTAATAAAGTGTGACATTCATTAAAAATTGGCAAAGTGTCATAAAGGGATTAAGGTGCCATGCAAATATTGTGGTAATTAAAAGTGATTACTTCGTGATACACTTCTAAATATCTCCCGATTTTTCATTTTTGAAAGTTGGCATCTCCTCCCGATTTTTCATTTTTGAAAGTTGGCATGTCTGTTAAATGAAAAGGGTACAAAAATTGAGTGTTGAATTTTAAATGGATTTTCGTGTTAAAAGTTTCAAAGTTCTCAGAAGAGGTTCTGCAGTGATTCACTCTCCGTATCCGGAGAATAACGAGAAAGTATTGCAGAATCTTCCGCGGAATTCCATCTTTCGAAATGAGGCCCCTGTCTTAAAGAAATAAATAGGGAAATAACGTCCGTCCCGTAGGGAAATACGCGTCGATTACGCAACCGGAATTAATTGCTGTAAATGGTACTCCATGCACAGAATGATAGGATGAGTTGTTGAGGTTCTCTACGCCCATGGCGAGGATTCATGTCGGCGGACGCATTCGTCTCCTGCTCCGCCGAGAAGAGATGAGGAATATTGAAAAAAGTCGATATATTGACCATTGATATTTGAAAATATTATAAATAATTATTAAAAATATGCCGACGGGTAAAGAAAAAGTTACTGGCATAGCGATATATCGGCGGCTTGGTATCTGTCATTTATTCAATAAAAAATTGTAAATGACTGGCTCTTTCAATTTAATTACTTGAACCACCTATTTCGTAAATTTATTTTTGACATTTGTTAACTAATTATAGGTTACAATTAGTTACATTAAAAGCTAGTAAAACATTTTTATTTTCTCAAGATGTTTCGTATCTATGGGTAAGGGAAAGTCATCAATTTAGTGGAAACGCTTGTGGAAAAGGTGTTCTTTTTCCATTTAATCAACTTCATTTTAAGATATTCTTTTCATAAAAAGTACGGAAAAGGTTAAATAGTGGTCATATTTCAGTAGTGGCCAACAAGCAGACTATAATTCGCTTTCGCATAATGGGGAATGAGGAAAACCTGTTATTTTTATCTGTTTGTCACTGGGTCCGCAAAAATGGTGAAGATTATTGAAAAAGAAACAGGTCGTTATCAGAAGATACCTGTCCTAAATTTAGCTTTTTCATTAATAACTGTAAATTTTGTGGTTTCCTCTTCCTCAACCGTGACGGAAATGCTCACGAAGCACTTGGCTTGGCGGAAGGGAGAAAAGTAAAATTTGTGCAAGGTCTTCTCCGGAAGCATTGTAATAAATGAAAACATATTGACTATTGAAATAGGGAACTTCAATATCGAAACATCAATAAATTTCCGCCTTGAAAATACAGGTTTAAAATATATCGCCGGAAAAATACCGATTATTCCGATGAATCGATTATATCGCCCACCCCGAGGCACTGATTTAATCGGAAAGGGGAGGTGGCGAGCAATGAGTCGAAGGCGGTGCTGCGAGTGGCCCCTCGAGCCTCCTTCCACGGTTTTCGTCTCTAGATTGAAATGTCAAATTCGGCTCCTCCCTTAATGTTTCCCTGCATTAATTCTTTAATTGAATTATGAACATATATTTCCAGATGACATTTAATATTTCTCTAAAACGACAAACTTTCACATTTATTAACGGAAATTTTCGTGAGATTATATTTCTGAAGTAGTTAAACATTAAATCATCGGTATTTAATAAATCTACTTCCTATTCTTCTTCATCAGCCTTTGGTTATCCGCTATGAATTCAATTCCTAGTAAAGGGCTTTATACTCCAAGAAACTGCGGGAGATGCCGCTATTACTTTTGACGGAGTCATCCGCTAAATTTGCTAAAATTGCGAATATGTGAGAGACTAATATTTTTTTAAGAAAGGAGATAGTATATCTTCCCTATTCGGTGCTCCTATTACACCTGCTCCATAAAATATTAATACTCTTGGTGCTTTTTATATTTATGCTTTGGAGGTGAAGATTCAATAACCCCCAGTTAAATGCTCATCGTTTAGTTACTTAAAGGTAAGCTTTTACATGCCTGAACTCAGAATTTTTACATGTTCCATGAGAGTGTCATAAACCTGCCGAGTGCGAAGGCACCACAGCTGCTCTCTCCGTAGGGAATGACCGTATTAAGCACATTTTTCATTTTAACTCTTGTTTAGATACACGTAACCCAGCGTCGGCCTACATATTGTAGTTTGCGAGGGTCTCAATATTGTTTTATTTATTGTGTGAATCTGTCACCTGATTTCAATTATGGTTTGTATGTTCGATTCCTATTTTTCCCCTAATGCTAGGTAGTTGAATTGTTTGTTAAATATTTTCAATATATTTCAAATATTGATCTTCATTCATGCTTTTATAGGGGTCATATTATTAAATAACCAGATTAATAATATAACGTCCACTCCATCGGTAAGGGCAGGGTAAGGGAGATATGTACCTCATTGATGATGGCAATTTAGATTACTTACACGATTATAGGAATCCGCCCGAGAAACTTTCAGTTCTACTCCTCCTTTTGTATGATACGCTGGCAGCCATGTCTAGAGGTTGTGTTGTGCATTGAAGTTGTGTTGTGCATAAATATTAGTTACAAATAAATATGCAAAATATTTAAAATAATGTAGGTAATGATGACTGCAGATACATACACTACGGTATCTAAGTGTCAATATAATTTAGAAGAATAGATAGATTAGAATAATTAATTTTTTACGCATGCAAAGCATTACAAAAATGGACGCATGCTCATAACAAAGAGGGGTAAAATAAGGAGTGGGATAAAATGTAAATATACTAGGCTACTCAGAATAAAGGTGTGTCCTTAAACTCGGTCGTTTATGGGTATTCTGATCCCTTATAATTTGTGAGAAACTCTCACTCTTTCTCCTAGTTTTTCGATCATAACAAAACCAGATTCAGTACTCCAAAAAGTGTGGCATAAAAAGCTACCACTACTTTTTTCAGAAGGTTATCCACCATGAATTAGCATTTTCCGGTCATTGTATCATAAATGTATCATAAAGGTTCTCACATTATTCATTCAAAATGTGAAAAAGTTAGTACACAGTGTGAAAGATGGTGAATGGGAAAATAGATATTCGAACCTATTAGATCCGACCCGTCGGAGAATTTTTGATTCGTTCGGTAAAATTACTAATAAATTTTCAAATCTTCTGGAAACAGTGCGGAATACAGCACAAGTCACCCTTAATCACACCAGACAAATGCAGTCGTAATAGTTAGTGAACGGTTTGTCGAAAGTTAATGCTGACGAAGCCTCAGATTTAATTCATAACTTCGGGGAAACAACGAAGAACAAAAGTTTAAAATTCTTGCGTCACCTTGCGTACATTTGCGTTTTCCGTAAAAACACGAATATTTAAATGTTTGCAATATGATTTTAGCGATGATGATAATGGCACAATCTTGGTGACTCGAGCTTGTAGAAACCATCGTCGCTGGAGTAAACTTTCCTTTAGTGTGAAATTTCACGTAGTGGTTTTTTGCTAGCCAAAAACAAGTCGCAAAATTGGCAGTAGTCGACCCTGTTAACCAGAATAGGAGGAGGTGGTCCAGACTTATATGGCAATCGAATGAGTTGTATAAATTTACTTGATGACCTCAAAATATGTTTAACTTTAAAAATACCTGACACGCGAGTTTAGCCCATGATGTCCTATTTTTGAAGGCGTGTTTGTAAATTTTCCCGACAGAGTTATTTAAAGCTTTTTGATTGTCATTACTGTTTCGTATATTTGGGAACTTTAGGGTTTTTTTCAATCGATACCCTACCCGCCGTTTTCTTTCGGGGTCCGTGAATTCAAATGAGATATAATTTTTAGTAATCTCAGTAAAATAAATCTTTTTCAATAATTTCATCCATACTGAATTATCACTTCATACTTTCATAATTCCTTCGCCTCTTCAATATTCATTCATCGTTACATATAACATATTTTGGAAGTGTTTCGGAGGAGGTTAGGCAAAGTAATAAGGATAATAAAAGAAACAATTCAAAAGAAAGGGAACGTTAACAGGGGTGGGAATAGATGACATGCACCGTAAGCAAAGGTTTAAAGAAAATACGAGTGATAGCAGTAATACGGATCGTCGTTTTGTATGGCTAGGAAACCTGGTCTTTAAGGGAAGATTAGAGGCGTTAATCGGAATCTTTCGAAATGTGTGTATGAGAAGGATGGAGAAACTAAAATGAACGGAAAGAAATACCAATACCATGGTAGGGGAAGAGAGAGAGAGAGTTGCTGAAAGTAATTCGAGGAAGGCAGGAAAAGTGGATTTCAAAGAAATTATAGGCAATGGGATGCTGAGGATTGTAATACACGGGAGAATGTTGGAAAGTGAGTTAGAGGGCGGAAATGAATGGACGCTTAGGATGGAATTAATTGAGTAATGCAGAGAGTATTGGAAGTATGCAAAGCTAAAGAATGGGTTATTGTATAACGAGGGCTGCCCAGAAAGTAACCTCCGTTATTCTATAAAAATACACTGGAATACGTAGATACAGAGAATTTGATATTTACATCTCAAAGCTAAACATCTCTAATATTTTTCCACATACTCGTAAAACAGATCTAAGCATTCGCCATATCTCTGAACTAGTTTTGATATTCCCTCTGCTTAAAATTCTTCCACATGAGATCGCAGCCAACCGATGACGACATCATGAAGTTCCTCGTCGAGACGAGCACAAAACATGTAGCCTAACTTTTCAGTAGTGTTTCCATACTACAGCGTCGTAAAAATCTGTTGAAAACTTTCGAAAGATTTCAGATATCGTAAAAAGCCAGTTTTCAAGAACTTTTTGTCAATGTACATGTGTAGTTCATTGTTCACTACAGACGAGCTTTGTATTCACTCTAAAACGAACGACAACACTGACACACAACTCTTGTCAATCATCACATTCGGTCCGTACAGAGCACATATTTCCCAATGAATGTCAGGAGCTTTGAAGTTTTTTATCAGTAAAAATCTTATCACTGAACGAACTTCACATTTAGTGGAAATATCAGTTGTATTGTTCGTTTTGACTCGCTATCGTAATCACACAACAAGAGGCGCGACCTTCCAGCCACAGCAGCTCGAAGCGTACTGATGTACTGTTTACGTCAATACAGCAACCATTCAGCTCCCTCTACTATTTCTCACGCTACACGAAAACGAAGGTTACTTTCTGGACAGGCCTCGTATGTAGCATGAGGTTTAAAGTTAATTTATGTCATCTTAGTCGGGGCCTACGAGTGCTTTAGTGTTTAGTGCCGGGGTACATCAAAAGCTTACCTAAGCCGGTAGAATACTGATAAGTAATAATAGTAATGACAAGCATTGGCGCAACCAGGGAGGGGAATAACCTCACTTTTTTCGAGGTTTCCCGAGCAAAACAATATCCCCTTTTTTTTAGCGAATACACAATTGGCGTACATTGACAGTAATTTTTTTTTCATAACAAAACAGAATTATTTCTCAACTCGTAGTTCCAAAGTTTTCCTTTTAAAAAACAGTTCTGGACAAAATGAACAAAAAACAACTCTGAAATTAAGTTTGCTGTACTTTGCCAACATTGCGTGGGATCGGAGAGGGGGTGACTGCAATTATTTTGTTCGTCCCCTTGAAATCCTAGCTACGTCGTTGATCATATGTTCACCATGCTCGTCCAATTTAGTTAATATTTTGTTTTCCTCATCTAATCGATCTCGCCATAATACAATGATATTGGCAGGAGTACTCTTATATACGAGTATAATGCCATTTTTGCTGTCTTGACATACGCATACAGCATACGAGATACAGCATTCAGAGATACTCTCTCCGTACATTTTTTTAAAATCCTGCACATGCTAACTAAACAATTCTGCCGGAATTCGTACGCCTTCTGATTTTTTACTTTTATTGTCAAATTATTTCCTCGTTCTAATTCCCGTTTAAACTCACTATGAAATAAATTTCTCCTCCCAATCAACAAATTAACAATAAACTTTCTTTCTCAAATCATGTAGTTATAGAAACTTTGGCGTGTTAATAGATGATCTGTATATCCCATACCAGTCATAAAACCACGTCAACCTGTCAGAATTGGTCCAGTATCACTGTCCATAAGCTTTTGATCAACAGTTTACCGAACATTTTCCTCGGAATGGAGTAAAGGTTACATTATGTTTTATTTAATGCTTAAATTCTAACTTACGCATCTCACCTTTAAAATGGCCCGGCTCAGATCTGCAAGCATTAAGTAAACAATGCGCACCAATCCGTTTTCAGTAAGCAGCATCGACACTTTAGCAGATAAACCATTAACCCTTGCAAAATTCCTCTCTTGTTGAAATTCATCTCCTTATATCAACTTTTCAGTAGTCATTTTCACTGCCAAATGCTTTCTTCACCAATTTATATTCAATACCACTGTAAAATTAGTCCTCAAATACTCTCTCCGGCTGATAGCATCTCATCACTCATTATAGACATTATTACAGTTCTTATTCTTTTCGAGACTCATCCGTCTGTCCTCTCCTTTGGCCACTTTATCCATTGTCAAAACAACTTCTCATCAACTTCGAAACCATTCTTCCGTTACTTTTGCTCATTCAAATTATCTCCATTAAATGTTTCAAGTCAGTTTTGCCTTCATACGTTTTCTCTTTGCAAACAATATTCATTATCTTCCAATCTTTCTCTCTTTTAGCTTCAATTCCAGCGCAGGCAAATCTTGTAAAGAGCAATCCAGGGACGGGAAGCAAGGAGGTTAAGGAAATAATTGTTTAAACTTTGATATGGAGCGTGCCATTATACGGCGCGGAAACATGTTCGTTGAAGCAATACGATAGGCGTAGATTGGATACTTTTGAAATGTGGGCGTAGAGAAGTTTGGAATAGGTGAAGTGGACAGAAAGGAAAACAAACGAGGAAGTTTTGGTGGGGAAGGAAAGGGGACTGTTGGGGAAAAAGTAAAGAAGGTAGGAAAGATTCATACAGAACGTTTTGGTTGGCAACGGGATGTGGAAGACTGTGATAGAGTGGAGAACGTTAGCAAAGTCAGGAAAAGTTAGGAAGAGGATGAACATAATGTACGCGAAATCGAAGTTAAGTTTTATGAAGTGCTGTACGTCGACTTGTGCTCTGTCAAGATGGGCAAATAAATGCATCGTTGCATCGCTGTGTAGTCTGTGTCCATCCAAAAGCTACATTAAGCGTTAGATTCTCAAGAACAAAGGTATAGTCACAGGCCTGACGATGCCATAAAACATTTAAAAAAAAACACAAGAAATGGATCCTCACGACCTTTTTTTTCAACATTTCGGTGGCACAACCACTTTTTTCACCGGAAAGAAGATTACTGCATATTTATACCTGCGAGGTGATAGATATCCCACCCAGCTGAGTCACTCCTATATGATGTACACTGCCCATCTTTGGTCTTCTGCATCGGCAGAACGTTTACGATAATGGTAGGTATTAGATAATAGGCTAGCAGTGACCTGGCTACTTTCAGAATTCCCTGCCAAGAGTTTCGACACCCTGCTGATCAGGTTTGACACATTTTTGCCACATTCCACCATCAAAATCAAACCGTGTAAATACCCCAAGGCTTGCTTTCTCTATTTCTCTATTCTAAACACTAGAATACCTTCCTAAGGGATCCCCTTGATAGTATATCGTCGTCCACACGCTACAAATACGAGGAATTTATCGGCAGGGTATTGGCATTCCCTGACGCGAAGGGGATTTCGAATTCACATTATCAGGAAAATCGTGGAAATGGGTTGGTTGCATTGATGCCCTGGCACCCAGGATAACCGATTCGGGTGGCCGGGACTGTCTCCGTCGTTCGTCGGCCCGGGGAAGGCTGCCAAAAGTCGGGAGAAGGGGCGTTGCGTTTCCGTGAGGACAGCGTGTTTATTTCTGGTGCTAACCCCTCGTGCCACCCCCTCCTCCGCACTCCCCTCGCGTGCTTTCTATAGAGTAGCTTGCATTCTGGGTCCAAGGGTACAACCGAGGGCACGTCTTGTTGCTATAAGTTTCCCATTTTATTGTGCGTTCTCCGGGGAGAGGAGGGGCGGGGATCATAATAATAGCCGCCGCACGAGGAAGGGGTGAGAGGCCGCTCGTCCCGGATCGCTGGAGAGTACTCTTTCTGGAGCTGGAGCGAACTGCGCGAGGGTCTTCGGTGGGGTATACACATACATACCTCTTACATTTGAGCCGAGAGCACTCGTGGAAAATTCCCCGAATCGCAGAATGCGTGACGCAGTCCTCTCTCTTCCCTCCACCTGACTAGTTAGGAGGAAAGATTGGAATCTGTTTTAATATTAGATGTTTATCCACTTGAGAAATGCTTATTTTAGCGTTAACACCCGTATTTTGAGGTATTATTAGTTGTTCAGCATTAAAACCCCATGATACACCGAATTAACCATTTATTTAATTTTAAAAAAATCCTTAATTTGAACATTTATTCTTCATAAGGGGTGGTGATATATTTCATGTTTCGCAACAAACGCACCTCCATCGCGCGTAAAAGGAAGTCAATGACTAAATGACCCCACCGAGATTCCTCCGACTATTACATCAACATCTGTTATATTTGGTTTCAGTTAGTTTATTCATTAATTCAATGCATTAATTAAAATTTTAAAAATAATTCCTCAGCCCCAGTTTTAATGTGATTATACGTCTTGCGAACGTCATGTACGTGATTTGGCATTGGTATCCCGGAGAAATGAGAAGTTCGAACGGAGGAATGAGAAATTCGGTTTGGGAAGAATTTTTCAAGCATTATTATTATAAGGTAATCAACCGGTTAAGGTAGGTATTTCAAACATTATCGTATTTTTTGCAAAAGTATGAAGAATTTTTGAAAGGAAAACAAATGAGGAAGTACTAGAGATGGTGGGTGAGGGCAGGGGTTTGTTGAGAGAAATCCTATGGAGGCAGGAAAAATGGATGAAAGGCGTATTGAGCGGTAGTGGAATGTTGAAGAAGGTAATAGAGGGGAGAATGTTGGGCAAGCGAGGTAAGGGCAGGAACAGGATAGGGATGTTGGACGGGATGAAGGGAGGAAAGAAGTACACCGAAATGAAGAGGGACCTGATATAGGTTAGTTTGATAGGTGGGGAGTCACAAAATGTTTATTTGATAGTTGTGTCCATCCAAAAACCTACCTTAAGCGGTAGATTACCTAATAATAATGAAGAAGTTTAGAAATGCCTCTTTTCTACCCGGGACCCTTCGGAGATATGGATATGTTTGATTCAAGAAATAGTTCTCCACTTCATTTTCATTAATTATCGACTTAATTTCATGAAAATATCTCTTATACTCGAAATAATACGTTTTACACTTGTCTATTTGTATTTTAAAGCCGAAGACTGGGTAGCACTTAATAGTACTCGTAAATTATCCATTCCCCTGCATACTAGTATAATAATAGTATTAATAATAGTAATACATAATAGTATTGTTCAAAATGTGGGTTTCCATTCTTGCCTTTTGCAAGAAACTCTTGCGGTGTATTTTTTACGTACCAAAAAGAGGGTAAAATCCTACAGCCGTTAAAAAAATTTAACCAGTCACTTGATTTCAATTTTTTTACCGATTTAAAAGGTTTCCCCACATTTACAAACTTTATGTTCTATCCTGTGGTTCGTCAGGCAGGGTGTCAAGGTATTTAGCCTCCATTATTGGCAATTGCTATTAAACGTGTCGTACACGTTCTTGGAATGGCAGATTACAATTAGGCTTTTCCATCTCAGTTGTTAAGATTTGTTATCTTGAGTGTGCTCTGATCGCGAAAGAAGAATGAGTTTGTACTTAAATTTTTCTGGCCAGGAGTCAATTCCTCTTCTTTTATCCTGGTGATCTGATGTGGTGTGAGGCTGTAATTCTCTTGGTGTCACAAGGAAACTCGCACGCCATGTAAGTATGTGCCTTTATCAATGGTTTAATCTCTCTTACTCTCTTCGTGCGTGGAGGAAATACCAATCTAATTTACCCATTAAAGGCGCAGTTATTTCTTTAACGCATGTATTTATTCTCTTTTAAATGTATCTAATTGGTCAATTAAGCCTCTATTATGTGAATCTGGTTTAACCAGAATGCAATAACACCTCCTCAGATTTACTTTTTGATTGTTCATACTACCAATCGTTTGATTAAATCTCTTGGCATACTTCTCGTAATGTATCGTCAAGCGATCTTTAACCTTAATACACTCAAGTTTATTTGTTAGGCATTTTAACGTGTTATCGCTGTCATCGGTTGCTATGTCAGAATACATGTTGGACTTGATTCTAATTTATTCTGTGAATTAAAGAGATAACCGAAAATAAATCATACAGATCTATACTAATAATTGCGGACACGAAGATTATAAGGATAAAAGTTTTCAGTTATCATAAACAGCTTTTCGATGTCAACAGCTTTTCTACTTACAAGTGTTGTTTGTATGAATACTTACATGTTTGTGTGAATATCGGCGAAATTCGGACGAGTCCCTAATTTGTTTGTCACCGGAGTGGGTGAGTTTGAAAACAACTCCATTTGCTGAGTTCATGTAAACATATGTGAAGTATGCATATTGTCCAGGAGATAGTCGGAGTCGCCGGCGGATGCTTTGGCGTTGCCGGTGGCTTCGGAAACTGGTCATGAGTCACGCGAGATCATTTGGATCGCAATAAGAGTGATGGTCAGATTCCCCAAAAAATCTCTTCTTCTTATCATCGTCTCAGATTTGCATCTCTTCACATTCACATTGCACGAACAGGATTCCAAAGAGAAGGGGGAACCAGGGAGATGGGACTTGGCATATATCCAAGTGACAGAAAAGGCAATGGTTGACGGATGGCGGGAAGAAGTGAAGTTTGGAGGGGCTGCCTGCCTGCCCGGTTATCTTATCGCTCGTATTAACTTGCGTAAATTTTCCTTTGTGTGAGAAAAATTAAAACAAAAAGGAATGTTTTGTTAACCATTGAACGCTTTCCTCAAAATCTAATGGAGAATTATCATTTAATTTTATTATTAATTATTACCTCACATTTCATGAAATCCAATAGAATTTCACGAAACATTCCCCGTTGCCTGTTTCAGTGAGGACGTATTTTGTAAATGGAAGAGAGGCCAGGGAGAATGAAAACACTCGAATTTTACGTCTTCCCAATGAAAAATTTACTGAAGTGTACCGTGAACAAAGGAATGGTTGGTGATAGGATGAGTATGCTCGTCAAAATGTTGGGGTGCGTCTGGAGACGGATAACCAATAGACATTTGCTTCATTAATGTGTACATTGGCCACATTAAACTACTAGCTATAACCCACTATTTTTGTTTTCCTCGGTTCATACGCTTAGCGTTAGTCTTCTTGCTATGTAAATCAGTTAATTAAAAGGATAGGGATTCGCATGCCTTCTCAGTTAAGTGTGACCGTTGGTTTTCCCTCTTAACCCTACTAGTAGTATTTAGGAGAGGCGACCAAGAGCTGAGGTCAGTTGCGACATTGGGGATGGACACGAAAGGATGAAGGGTGGAAAGAAACCCGGCGTCGGCATTAGCCTACTTTTATCGGGAAGTGCCAAGGGGATCGCCGCTAAACGTCTCATCCGAACTTTTTCTCTTTTCGAACTCTTTTACTCACTCAAAGTGCCCTCCACAAAGCGCCTCTAGTAGAGATCGGGATACCACTGAAAAATATCTGTCGCGGCCGGGATTCAAACCCAGACCCTGGGTGGGAAGTATTTTTTTAGCCCTATATAGGTATCATTTATAAATCTATTTTCTAGAATCTTCCAGGATCATAATTGTCTAAGACATTGGATTCTCTTTTACGTAGTATGGTGAGTCACCTTTTCAGTATCTAGTGAAATATTTTTTTTTCAAATACGGTCAGTATTAACTGATGCAATTTATTTTGTGATATTTGAAAGTAGCTTTATTGCTACAACTTTAAAATTGAATGCCAATGGAATAAACCGGTGTTCTAAGTTTTCAATTATTAGGCATGTTATAAATTTCATGCTGGATAAGTTTTACAAAACATCGAAAATTTGGAGTTCGTAAAAAAAAACTCGTGTGCAATAGTGAATCATGATGCCCGCATGCCGATAAATCGTGGTCCATTCTGGCCCCCGGCCCGTGTCTTAACTGCGGGACTGATTGCAATGCGCGTTGCACTCGAGGAGTCCCGAGATCCGTGCGTATTCTTTTTCTCGCGGTCGCTCTCTGATGGCACCCTGCTGAGGATGCTCGTGATCTTGGTGCACGAATCCGAGCCAGCGCAGTGTCGCGTAGCCAACATTTCAGGGAGCCGCGAATAGGACCTTCATTTCCTGGGTCTCCAGCCAGGATTGGTCATTCAAATGGCCAATGTGATCGGGAGAAAGAGGAATATGAGGCGACGTTTTAATCCTGGCAGGGAATGAGGGGGGAGTGTGGTGACGCGTGGGTATCCATCACTTTGTTTAATAGAGCTATCTTGAAGCGGGAACGTTGATTTAATATTTGGCAATGGATGTGGCCATTTTGCACAGGAAATGATTAGTCAAATACGTATTTTTTTAGTTTTACGGATTTCTGACTTTGACTTTTGATATTTCCCGTGAACACTGTGACAACCACGCCAAATCAATTGGTCCAATTGAGTTTAAGGTTATTATAAGCTTCATGACGAACTGGAATAGGAAAATCTTCGAGGATTAATGATTTTGTCAATAAAATAAATGAAAGTATCGAAAGTAAATAAACCTCTCTACTTTAATTGCTGCTGCAACGGTACTCCTATGCAATGCCAACAACTTGACATGGTATTAATTTACTCCTTAATAATCCTTGACCGACATTACGCGCTTTCTTAAAAAATTGTTCATCAATTTTAACTCGTCTTTCCCATAAAGGCTTGGAAAATCTTGGATTAAAAACGTCCCCTTGATATTATCTTTTCAGAGCGTCTTGATAGCACATGAATCTATGGTAATATATTTTTTTAACTCAACATTTACAAAGGAGATAAAGAAAACTAACGCATTAATTGTTTTAGCATTTTTTTTCGGATGATGCATATTGAGTTGAACGATATCCCAAGAAGCATGTTACGCTTCTTTTTTTCGATCCGATGATTTTATACAGATTAGAATAACACATGTGATACATAATATCCGGCAGGGAAGAAGCTTAATAGGTAAAAATATTCAAGTGAGGAAGGAGGTGGAGTTAAAAGAATGCTACCTAACTTTAGCGGCTTCTAGATATCCATGTTTATAGTCAATTCATTTTCATAAATATTCCTAGTACTCTACTCGCAAATATAAATAATAACTACGAGTGCTTCTTATGGATGTAAACAATGGTCCAATGAAGTCATAATTTAAACTAGAGATAAAGGTATCAGAGGCTTTGTACCTACGCTTTAAATATAAACTACGTTCGCATGCTATTGAATGGATTCACTTGATAATGACTATTTTTCTTAACTTTACAGGAAAGGAAAGCCGTGATTTAAGTAGATGGCATAGTAAATATTTCAGTTAGAGTTATCATGTTGTTTTGAAACCTCTCGCATTTCTCGATAAAAAGTATTCCTTTATATAGATATAGTAAGTGTTCCAAGTTCGAGTGGATGTTAGAATTAACAGGGCAAAAGTTGAGCGTACCCTTTTATCAGTTTTTTGGCTAAATGAAATAACCTTTTTTTACTGATTGCTCAATTTGCGATTTCAAAGTTACGCTCCTAAAATTAGTGAATTCCATTGGTAATTTTGTGGCGTCATAGATATAACTTATTGAGTTTGTTATTTTTTATTTACGTGATATCCTGTTAATACGTATCACGTCAATACGGTCGATTTTTCCCATTTACTATCATTTGGTCTCCTTCTACTTATGACATACATGGGCCATAGGCTCCGTATGATAGCATTAATAATTCAGATCTTAATTTATTTGAAAACTCAATGTTTAACTCATATTTATTTATTAACTGTGCGACTGTTAAATTCACGACGATAAATTATTTAACGTTCCAAAAAGAATTAAGTCCTGTATGTTTCCTCGCAGTTTCGTCTCATCCAGTCGACAAAACTAAATATTTTTATTATTAAACTTATTATTTATGATAACGCTTCAAATTTACTGGAAATGCTGATCAAAGTACCGTGAAGGGTGCGTTCCTTTTCTTAAACAGTATCCGAAAATCCGCAGAAGGCACCCCAGCAGCTAAGGATTTCCCAACCCCGATTATAAATACTTCGCGGGGGGGTACAGGGGGCGTCTTGGGACGCCATACCGGAATAGTCTATGGTCACGTGATCTCCAAAGACGTCTTTGGGTGGTGGGGGTGCAAGAAGGGGAGCGAGGAGGGGGAGCGGAGTTAAAGGGTGGTGGAGGGAGGCGAAGTAGGGATACCGGTTAAACGAGAGGAGATTTCAAACTTCCCCCTCCCCCTGCATGACCTAAGTGTATTTTTGTATATCCTCGGGTCCGACCTGATTATTTTTGTGCTTAACCAAAAACTAAGGACGCCAAAATTTTGGTGCCTCTGTCTAATATAGGATCTATGTTTTAAAAGGGAATACTTTTATTATCACATCTCATCGCAAGGCGAGACCATAGCGAGGAAAATTGATTGTCCTGCGATTTATATGAGAATTTCCTTTACACTAGGCAACTCGCAATTACGACTGTAGAAGGAGATAATCACAGCAATTTTGGAGTCTGTGGCATAGAATTTATCAATATCGTAGTTTTGTTCCAATCTCCGTATGTCTTAGAATTTTTATTCTGCATTGAACATTTTTTTCTATCTGCTCGGCTTTCAGCGTCTTTTTGCGAATGCAACTCTGTGTTACTTGTAAGAGAGAAATTATTGAGAAAATAGTTTTCTTGCCTTCTCCTAATCTCAATAGAATTTTGAGTTATTAACAGGCAAATATTATATAAGATGCATGTGTAGATTTAAGAGATTAAGTCTATCTTGTGCAAAACGAACTATTTTCCGTGATTTTGAGTGAAGATTTTCAGATACGCGTAGCCCCATGGAAATTATTAGGCAGTTACATGGAATATTTGTGTTTCCTAAACGAATGTATTGCTTTGGAGACCATGGCGCCAAAACATCCGTACAGCCTTTGAATATATGTTTGTCTCATTTTGGTTCATAGGGAAGTCCATGAAATAAATCTCTAGCGCCTATTTTCTAACTCTAGTTTTGATAAATACTTGTTTATTTTCAATATCAATTGCAACGGGGGAAATTCCAGCCGCTTTATAAAAATTAATAGCGACCAGGTAAGGTGCAAGCGTCCCCGCGGTGAGGAAACTTGTTCTACGGATGATTGAACATATAGTTTCAATTTACCATTAGAAATATATGTATCACGTTACCACCAAATCATCATCTGTGATATTTTTGTAAACAAATATATTCATTATAATATATTTCATTTTTTTACCACATTAGGGTTATCATTCTCCTGAGTATGGGACGATGGTGAGAGAGCTAACCTCAGTCGCTGGTTCCTCCGCCGTTATCCTAACACCGCAGATTGGCGCTGGCATTCCGCCGCGGTGGCCACGGTTCATAGAGGGGGCATCGCAAGGGGTTGGTTTCCCGCCCGAGTACTTCAACTCAAGCGAAAAGGGCAACACGGTTCACATCTTTGAGTCTTCAGTGCGGTTGTACCCCGCATCTTCCCACTACGGCCCTCCCGAGTCTTACAGTCGGTCCAAGAGGGCAATGGACTACCCTCCCGAGCGCCAGTACAAGGTATGTGCTCAACCCCGGACACAACCCTCCACCCACACACCCATGCGTCCGCCCATGGATGTGATTACGTAAACTTCTCCTTCCGATCCGGGTAATCTGAGTCGACTCCAAAAATACCATCTTAAGGAGTTGTCCTTCTTACCAAACTATTCGAATACCATTGTAGTTTATGTAATCGGACCGTGTGATTACTAGGTATTTTGATTATGCTATCCAGCTATCGTCGTTTAGAAATTTTTACTTACAGAATATTTCAATTTTGCCACTATTTCAGGACATTATATCATTGAGGCGCTGCTTTTCCGATCTTTTCGTAATGATGTTATAGACGTTTCAGAAAGGTTGCCTATAGTTGCTGTTATGCCAAAAAATGTAGGAATATACCTTTTGTATCATCACTGAGAACATAACACGCGGGTACTGAGCAATTCTTTTCCCTGTGTCGCTTGCAGTCCAAGCACGTACTTTTGGTGCCTAAAAAATCTCACCGCTCGAATGTCAGGTGAATTTTGAAAAGGCACTACCAGCTATTTGGGATATTCGGAATATTCCTGCATATAATCTAATCCTCGACCAACCAGAGTTATAGAGGCCATTATGACGAAGGAATTGTTGTGAAATTTTCGAAAAAAATAATGCTTAATTAAAAAAACAAAGCAAGGAAGAGGTTCATTGTTCTAATACCCACGACAAAGGGATGGAAAATTAATTTACTTTTTTGATTTTAGGTTTATCTTCATATAATCACCCCCATTTAGTGATGTGTAAAGAAACTCTCCGAGAGATAGGAGGGTCTTTTAAAGAGACATGTGTATTAAATGGTCAATGTTGTGGTATCGTAGCCTTTGATTAAATGACAATCGCTTTACCGACATCAGTTTATTGATCGTCGATCATATCTTACATTCGTTCCTCTAGCAATTGATCGGAGAAAATGAAAGGTAATTAGATGATCGGTAAATGTGGAATTAAATGCTGTCAGCAGTTTTGAAAGCTGACCATACATGTATGGATCCTGCAACTGACAGTTTCTCATATCGTGCATGGTAAACGAAAGTCGATCTTTGTTTTACCATTCTCAGGTAATCTTCGCTACTTCTCATAAATGAACGGAGTAGGTCAGGATTTTAAGATGCAAGATTTATTACTCTCATCATTGAAGTACCCAATGATTTGAAATTTATATTGCGGAAGTATTAACCTATTTACTGAATAGAATCGTTGCAAAGTTTCTATAATTAATAATGATTGAATCTTTGGAAAAATGCTGGGATCATTTTGAATATTTCCCACTATAAAATCCTCAATAGACTGCACAGTTTTAACTTATTTTCGTCATGTTCATTGATTGTAGACACCCTAACGGATCTGCTGTGGTTCCATAGATTAGAGTAATACTTCATGACTTCTTTCACTTCGTCAGTGATAAGGCATTAGCCGCCGTATTGTTTGATTCGCCACATCCATTCGCATCTCCCGCTATCTATAATCAGCTAGACCGGCGATTTGATCCTCGATCGACGCTGAGCTTCGTTGGTCAAATACAACCAACGAAATCGTACGTCAAATTAGCATATAATCTCCGATCAATTGTCGGTTGTTGTTGGTGAAACTTGGAAAATGGTTGTGAACTATGCAAGGAGAATAAACGTATCTTCAGTCTCCTACAGTACACCTGATGGTCATTGTTGCCCTACGGTCAGACTGTAACGATGCAATTGCACGCTTTTGTGTAAGTTATAATTTCAATTATTTTTTAAATATCGCCATGAAAAATAAATGCGGTATATGTAATTACTGAGGATGCAAACCCAGTACATATCTGCTCTACTGCCGACATTCACCTTGTTGACCGACCAAAAATCGAGTGATCTGAGTCCAGTACTTACATGTATGAAGTATTTATGGAGACGTATTCACTTACACAATTGTCGTACCAATAGCAGCCAGCATCACACAGTCGTAAAACCTTACAAAGGAAAAGGAAATCGCTTTCATCTGTCCGTATGCTTGGGATTACATGCGATCCGGCTTCGATGATGAAGATCCTCACGCTTGCATTTTCATTTGTGGACATTAGCGGTTCTAACTTCCACCCCTCCCGTTGTTGACATGTTCATGGCCGTCTTCGGAGATTGCGCACCCTCCTCCGCCGGCGCCTCGTCCTTGGGTGCCTGCTCAATGGAGAGCGGGATGCATCACGGTCACGGAATGCGTGGCATCCTCGAGATGGAAATCCGCGTGGTGCAATCGCTCGAGTGCGCCGTGACTCGGTCCAAATGTAATCATGCGTGAGCAAAGACCTGCGTGATTCATGAAAAGCGAGACTTCTCCTTTCGTAATCCATTCAAGTCTCGAGTCTCATGGACGGTATAGGAAAGAGTAATGTATCATTTTTCATTTTCTGTGAGCGTAGTGGCCCGTTGTGACTTCAGCCATCGCCATCTTCACTCAAGCCCCTTATTGCTCTGAAAGTGCTTGACGTCCACACGCGTTCCCTGGGTGTAGAACTCTAGCATGGGGGTCTACGTGCACGTATTAAACCAAACTTCGGTTTGATTACTGTTTTTTTCTTTCTCTGCCTGATCGTGAAATCCGAAATAATTTATTAGCGATGAATCAATAATGAGAATACTGAACAGATTTCTATCAACGCTTGGATAGTTGGATTCCCATAATTCCGTTGAAACCGCCATTCATTTTTAGAGAGCAACCTGTCACCCGCCAAGATCGTATTTAAATGTGTAATGCGATAGTTCTAAATCCATGAACTAAATTATGATTTAAATGAAGTCGGTGAATTGAAATAAAATTCATTTGCAGTAGTGGCTAATGCAACGGCCCGAAATTTTATATATGACTTCATTAATCGTTGAAGCTCTCATATCAAAATGAGTCGATCGATCATAATACTCTTCGTAGGCTCCAGTTGGCACCTCAGCCTTCTGTAATACCCAGTTAGTGACATCCCATAATAGAGAGACATCCGGGATATGCCATTGACGCTCTTGGACATGAATGAAAGGATGGACGACTGTAGAATGTGATGTTGCGGTGATTGACTAGAAAGATTTCAGGATATGAACGGTTCATTTATTTAAGCCTGTTTTCATTCAGTCAAACGTCTTCATTCTTTGAATGGTCACATCATAAGTTATAATTTGACTTCAAAAAATATCCTTATATGACGTACCATTACTAATACGTGTAACCAGAAATGTACCCAAGCGAGAAATGGGAAATATAATTACTCATGTGGATGATTAAATCACACATTAAAATATAAACAGTTGTTATTAATAATTTGTGAAAGCGTATTCGATGGACTCCAAATTTCATTATGTCCTTAGATGAGAACAATGTATTTGTTACCGAAATGTTGCCATCTGCTAACGAAGGCGTAAAATTGCAGGAGCAACAATTCAGATATTACGTGATTACGTTCTCAAACTACGAAAGGTTGCCATAATGCTCGTTAATATTACTAATAGACTAATATTTATGGTGAGAAATCACATGAATAAGAGATTCTAGTTCCTAAATGCTATTGGTGTTTAATCATCATTTTCCGTATCTAATTTGCGAATTTCATCGCAACAGTCTCGCTGAAAGATCAATTTAAATCCTTTACTTGTAATGTTTAGCAATGGTACTGATAAATATTTCCGCGATAAGTGGCTTGGAAAATAAAAAAATTTTCTGACCTTAAGTTTCGTTCTGTTCCACCGATATAATAATATAGCACCTTTTTGAGCAATTTTTAGAGAGGAGAATAAAATATCCTTTTAATCCATGAAATATTATATCAGAAGATAGAGTCAAGACATTTTGCCACAAATGAAACCTCAGGTTATTTATTCTTTAATATGCCAGTTCTTGAAATTCTATGACGACTTAAAAACACCCTTTAGATACGTTTTCTAATCAGATTATCTATACCGAAATAAATCCACAACTTTTTGCAATAGTTGAAGAATTCCTTGATGCTCACTGCTTGTAGTATTTCCATAATGTTGTTTCTTTAGAGAATGTCTTCATTTGCAAGTCTAGCTTATAAGGTAGGCTTTGAATGGACACAAGCCTGAAACCCCTACACTTCTTAGCCTCGCCCAAGGAAAACCTATCCCCTAGTCTAAAACAAACCCCTCTTCAAGTCCTCCCATTCCTTCACTTCGTCCAGTATGTCTATTTACAACATGCAGTTTTTCCCCGTAACTCGCTTTCCTAACGTTCTCCCCTCTATCACAGTGTTTACAAAATACAAATACAATTTTTTAGATAACCTGCTGCCCAATCGAATTTCTGAAATAAAGTGATTTTTCCATGATGAATGAAATAAATTAACTAATTAATCAATCCAAAGTGTATTTCAAGATGCGGAAATATACTACTTTCTTCATATTATAAGTGTGTGATATTTAGTTTCAGAATACAAATTTTAATCCCGATAAATATTTTTTATATTAATCCGAATTTGTTATTTTGGAATCAGGATCACCGTAGACGGTTTTGTAATGAAACTGGAGGACAAAAGTAAATGTGCAGTCTAGGAAAGGGTTCTAGAAATAGAAATAGCTGAGGTGGAAGTTATCTGAACGGAGAGAAATGGTTCATGAAAACTGCGCGTGATTTTCTAAGACTGTGGGATGTTGACATTAACGATATGCAATTGAAAAGTAACAGATAATGGAACAGGGAAAGCTACTAGTGAATAACATCGAATGTTTAATGGGCAAATTATAAGGAAAAGATAGCACTCAGTAGAAGGGTGGGTGCAGACGGAGAGAAGGAACGCGCTGACATAGAGAGGGAGAAAATGATTCGGGCACATTTTGAAAAAGACCAGTTAACTGATGAGTGTAATGTAAGAAATTATAGTAAGGAAAAATCTTAGAGGAAGTCTTAAGAATAAAGAGAAAATTACCTTCCGGTTTGATTCCGGTTGACGTTCCCCGGCACCCTCAGATTTAACTAAGCGGTGTAGTATATTTGCCAGATCTTGGGAGAGCACAGGCCGCTCAGGGATTAATGAAGTAATTAATCCCTTTTATTTTGATGAATGATGGGCAAGCGTGGTAGGTCGAGGAAACGGATTTAACGCGTTTATTGTGGTGCATGTTTGACTTGGCTTCCTGCTAGGTGATGTTTATGAGTGCAGTGGCTGATAGTTTATGAAATGATCCTAAACCTACCTTAAAACGTAGACGACTTTTAAAAAAGTTGCTAATTTTATGAATGCAATGGTGATAACGAGGAAAAAGCTTGCATTTTTCATTTAAATACGAAGTAAAAATGTGTAAACATAATAATAATATTACATGAAACTGAATTTTCATTAAATTATTTAATTTTCATGGTCTCTGAGTTAGGGTACTTGGGGATAATTTCATTATTTTTTTAGTGATTATATGATTCTTGCAATGGAAAATTGAAGAACTGAAACATGAAGTCAGAATATTGTTGGTTGGGTTACAGTTATTCAACCAATTCGTTTTCTTCGTTTTCGTGATTTTTATTAGAGCCGTTTCTCCTACATTCCACCTTTATTCATTTTGTTGCAGTTTCCCCTGGTTATATCCATGACTACAATGCTAACGTTTATAGGGGCCAGACGAGTACATAATACATGGTGGTTTTTTTTCAGGAGTGGGATTATCTATCAGTAATATACCAATAAATCAAGAACGAATCATTCCACGTGGAATGATTAATAAGATGCAAGCCCCCTCAGCACCTGTCAAACGAACCTTAGGGTTGATTACTGTGGCTATGGTACTGTAACTATTTTGAAATACATTTATTTTAACCAGATGGAATTTCGTGGGGGATTGGGCATTCATTTTGAATACTTATCGTGATCTCCGGAAATGAAAATGCCGACGTGCCTTCAAGTTTGAGCCGGATTCTCTCTCTCCTTCCTTCGTCCCCTCGATCAACTCGACGTGATCCACTCGAGCGCCTTAGCATTCGACGGACGCTCGTCCGGTCGCGGGTTTCCCATCATCACCGCCGGAGCCCCCCATCGCTGTTGTGCCCTTCCTCCCTCCGTCTTTGGCCGCCGTCGTCGTCGGCGGCGGCACGGGGTTGCGGCGTGGAAGGGAGAGTTGTTTCGGGGGTGCCGCTGGCGTCCCCCCAAGCGCATTATTTGCGCGCGCCGTCCTGGACGCGGTCCAAGGCGCCGCCGGACACCCGTGCCAGGAGGAAACTTTTCGGGTCTTTCGCGAAATAGAACTGCGTCCAGTTTTCACGTTTGCCGCCCATTCTAAATTCCGCCGCTATCCTACTTTGGGCGCCGTTTGTGGGGGTTGGAGAGGAAGAGGGCGGGGAGGGAGAGGAGGTGGATAGGGTAGGGCGTTGTAAACAAAACTGGCTCCCCACTCCCCATGGTCCCGCTCCCCCTATCTCGTAACGACGGTCACGTGATCCCGTCGATGATTTTCCAATATGAGGATCCCTTTATCCCCCTATGCGTGAATCAGTCTGACTTCTTACGCTTAGAATCATGAATTCATATTTTCTTCGCAAAAAAAACTTTCTACCTTAAGATTTAGGTGAGGATACCATTATTGAACTGTTTCCCATTTTGGATTTATATATTCCTGCAATAATCCCTTGCTATTGTATTGGAAACGGACACGTTTCCTAAATGTCAGTGTAAAATGAAGGAAAATTCAGATATTTATTGGGTTGACTATCAGTTAAGATAACAAACCGGATTACTCAGAATTTCTTTCATGAAGAGCAGTTGGGAATAACTTTTATTACTCTCTCGTTCTTTCAGATGCCTAACTGTCGTGTAAATTGAAGAAAAATTATGCGTTTTTATGGTAATTATGATGTAATATTTTATGGTAATTATGATGAACTATATCTAATTGTACCTCTATTAGCTGTTATACGATTACGTACATCTTTTATCCACTTAATAGTGGACTGGACTTTGGGTAGTTGATGTAATCATTGATGGAAATTATACAGCCTATCTAACAAACAGCGAATCTCTATAATATGAATTGCCGCGGCAGTTTTGATTGATTCAATTTTAGGTGTTCGTAACTTTTGGTAAATATTTTTAGTCAAGAGTAAAAAACGAGGTTCAAGGAGAAGGATAAATTATGAAAAAATAAGCTGCATGTATCAGTTCCCTCGCAGGAAGCAAATGACAGTAATATGCGATACGACTTCCAATGATGTGCGACTCCTTACCTTCTGTACTGAACATTTATGCCCAGCGTTGCATCTACATGTACTCGTACAATACCCCGTAAGCCGCTACAAGACCGTGTGGCGGGAGGAGTGTTAGGTCACCACCAGTCCATTCCTCTAGTATGTGCAGGTAAACAATGGAAATTCAAAGTAAAGATTAGCATTGTATTCTTTACCGAAAAAAATGTCAAACTACAGGAGAAATGACAGTTCATGGATATAACAAAATACTTTTAAGCTAATTACTTGGTATCAATGACTACCTAACTGTCTGGAGTCAAAATGTAATGAAAAAATCACAGAAATACATTTAAAGAGTAATTACGACATACCAACATTTCCATTCCCTCAGTTGTTCAAGTGAGGGTAGCTGACCACGTAAAATGAACGCTTTAATGGGGATTAATGTTGAGCGAATGCATTCGCAGTGCGTGGGTGTGCGGTTTGCGTTTCACAAGAGCATCCCGGAAAAGCAGGGCACATCTATCTTGTCGAACTCTGGTTTGAACAGGTTGTAAATATTTGCAGTCCCTTTCAGAAAACACGAATTCAAAAAATTACGGAGAAGAGTCTCCAGGTCTGAGTAAAAATGCAATGGGAGATATGAAGCCTCAAATCATAATCTAACACTAGGGACGAATTACCCCGGAGGAACGAGTTTCTTTAATGAGAAACTCGTGTACTTGTATAATTGACGTATTTACTAGGTATAAAAATGACTGCATTCAATCGCTATAGTAAAAATGTGCGTAATATCGTCATTGAAGATAAAGGCACATGTGTGAATTGTTTTAATGAAATTTTGTCTAAATGCAAACACCATATTTGGGCAACCCAAAGGAAGAAGGCCTGAGGATAGAGAATCCAAATGGCGTTGGTAAAAATTGTGGATTTGCATATTTTGATAAAGTTTTTTTAATTAGATCCTGCGGAAGAAAGATCGCTAGTCTCAGATTAAAACATTTGATACAAATTTCGGTCGTACTGCCTAAATCAATTACATTGAAATATCATAATAAGGCATATTTCCGAAACCTAGGAAAGAACGAAGTACTTGTCCACAGAATAAAACAGAAAAATATCCTGTTGAAAAGTTCATGGTCCTCCTTATATTATGGATGTTTATAACTTTCACAAAGTCAAGCCTGAGACTATTAAGTTTATGAGGGTTATTTCAATGAAATAAGGAAAATTTGGTGTGATGTAATATGGACTTCGGAATTAAAATTGGTAAGATTTCACCTAAAAGAATGGTTTATTTTGCACAAACTAGCACATCGGAAAGTATTGTCTTGTAGTAAAGACAAGGTTGGATATAAGATTATTAATGAAAGTTAGTTTTTATCATTAATAAAAAATCCTTATATGTTTTATGTATCCATTTCTAATTTTTCCTTGAATTAACATTTATGATTGCCTCATTTAATCGATTCAGGCAGTGTTCAATGTTTTATCATAATTCTGTGTTAAAATGATTAAATTCTCTTATTTGAGTTTGACTTGACTTCATTCAGCATTTCTTGAGTTAGAATTGAATTCTTTCGACACACATCAATGTTCTAAATCTACCATTGTGACATTTCCGAATTTTGATTCGGAATTTGGAGGAAAGGGCTAATATTATGTTATATTGATCTTGTGTTTTCCCGGCGAATTGCTGTGGAAAAGGCTCCTCGGGTCTTCCACCGGGTCAGTTTCTCCATCGATGACGCCAAGGTTTCGGAAAACGAGTCGTTTTTCGTCCTCAGCCCTGAGGATGGAAAACGACTCGTTTTCCGAAACGTTGGCGGGGGAACTGACTCGGTTGAAGACCTTAGTAGCCTTTTCCACATTATGTTATATTATACGTCTTTCCATCATCGTGCTACATTTTCATGTACCATTTCAGAATGTTGTGGAAGAAAAATTCCATGTCGTGTGGAAATATTTTGGAACGACGCACAAAATGACATGATGCATGCCTAATGGTACTTATCATGTCATTTTCCAAACATGTCTTACTTCTGGTTAAAAAAAAAGTGTATGAGTGAATGGTGAACAGTGAGAAGTAAACAGTGAAGCGATAATGGGATGTAAATATTTGACGAAAGCAAAGGAAGGTATGGAGAAATGAGTTATATAAGATAACACAGGATTAGGAAAGAAGTGTATTATGAAAGGAATCGGAATATGGTTGAATTTAACCAACCTCGGCGGGGAGAGAATCAATTCCGATGATTCACCATCATTGAGAGCAATACTGTATGTATTTTTAAAATTTTAAATAATCTCAGGCGTTTAGCGAAACGTTTATGGTCATATCGTCATGTTTTTCATTCATTGACGGAAAGCTTTCCGAGTAAAGTGAACGGCGTTCTTAATACATTTGCCATCGTTAAGGATAGGTGCATGACTTGGGATCACAAATATAAGTTCTCAATGCATGTTTTTAAAACTATCGTATAAGAATTTTACATTACCGTATCGTTACGTTATCGTATAAGAATTACAAGAATACATTTAATTACCATGCAAGGTAGAAGAATATTTTTCGAGTAATAATTAGGGTCAATCAGATTTAAGGAGGACTCAGAAGGCGTATTTGGAGTTCTGCGAAGACCATCGTGTGTAAATGCAGATGGTCATTACACCTCTCCTTGAGGAAACTATTTACATGATTATTTCTGGGTGACGGTGGGTATTTATTAAAGGAGGTTTATACTATCATAGTTTCGCAGAGTTTTTAACAAAAATATTGTGCCTTAATCTTTACTTGCAAAACTGATAACACGAGATACGATTGGTACGTAGATTATATGGCTCGTACTAACCGGAGGTTTTCAAATAAATTTGAGGTCTACTGAATAAAAACAAATGGCCAGTTTGTGCTATCCTAGAGAAAGGTAGATTATAAATACTTCATCTTTCATCATCACCGAAAGAACGTGTGTCTAGTTTCCTCAGTGAAAAAATAACGATAGGTATTTGTTTCTGCACTGCTATTTTTGCCACTACCGTATGTATTTCAGCGTTCAGGTCGTTATTTTTTTGCTTCAATACCGCTGTCAGTAAAAATAATGGTTGAGAAATACATGAAATACATTTATTTTGAATGCATTTCCACATCTTGGAGTGTGCCGCAGTCTCGAATATTTTTAATTATGACGAACTGCAATATCGTTTAATTTAAATTCTTCGGAATGAAATGATAGCTTTTTAAGTGAAGTATCATCAACGGTCCTAACCGTTGCTGAAAGTGTAGATCTCATTCCATTCGTAAGTAAGATGGTGCACAAAGAATCAGTTTTGGAACTGCGTGATTCATACTAGGTGAAGTCAAATGAAAACCGAACACCCTCCGTAACGCAGTCCGCTAAAAGCTAGAAGTTAGCTTTTTACGTGTCGATACTGCCATTGCTGTGGTAGGAGAACTGCTTTGTGAAAACTCGCAATTTTTTAATAATGTTCTCGTAAGTTCGTGGACAAGTTGCAGTAGCGAGTGTTCGGTTTTCATTTGACTGCCTCTCACAGAAAGACCGAATATATGTTTAAACTTATAAATATTAATATTTATCATTAAAATGAAATTTATGCCATTTTCATAAAATCGGGTAAGCAATTTATAAAATTGAAAAATAAAGATATTTTAATATCCTTTCATTCTAACAGACGTCATTTCTTCGAAATGCTTTCGTTCAGTCGGCTCACATCGCCAAACTTTCAAGAAATATTATGTATGCACAAGAGTCATACTTCAACTAGGGTAAGTGACGAGACCAAATGCCCTTCCCAGGGAACTCGTCGCCGGTCGCAGAGTAACCAATCATGAATATTCCGCCAGGCGAGATATCGACCGACATTCGCCGAGTGAATCGATTCCCGAGGGGAATCTTTCCTCTCGTGCGGAGTGAGGAATTGTGTCGAGGGTCTCGCCGAATTAACCGACGGTTGCTCCTCAGACCTACCTTTCCTTTTTAGACGTGCTTCTCGTTCGCTTGTAGAACATTTTATCCAGAACGCACCGAGCTAGCAAAGCGTGAACACTACAAATGAACGAACAATTCTAGTCCGATGCTCTTAAGTGTTCGCCGTTGCTCACCTCATTCCCATTAAATCCCATGGTTAAAAAATAGATTTGTCGATGGCCTCAGCCGATTTGCTAGTTTTTTTATCTCTCAATCAAAAGACGAAGAAGAGGATGTCAAGGTAAATGTAGTTTAAGAGCATTCTGAACGTAGAAATACATTTAGGGTCGTTCGATCGTATTTCTACGCTTTCAAGCCAAAGTTCAGCATTTCTGCCCCTTCCGCTCCATGATGAACCATATTGGTTAACCATTATGATAATCTCAGTAGCGTATTGAGACATGACATTTTGAGAAGCGCTTATTGACTAAAGCCATATCACAAATTAATCTCTTGGATTGAAATTTGGGCAAATCTTTTTTACGATTATGCTAAAAAATATATTAATAGCCCTGTCGTACTGCGATATGAGAGACGATGAAAACTTGAGAGATAGGAAGCCCATCATATGTGGAATTCCATTGCAATGCACAAGAAACAATCAAATGACCTTGCGGTTCCACAGAATAGAATTTTATCTGTCAACTATTTTCACTGCGCTGTAGTGAATCTGATCTGGTCTGATAGTACATGAGGTAGACACACAATGTAATACAATATAATGCATAATTATACGCTCATGTACATAAATGTGGTTGAACATGTACATGAACACGCGTGTACGATTACAAACATACACGTGAATCTTCATCTGACAATAGTTACTTTTTTATGATTCTATCGTTTAAGGTAGGTATCGGGTGGTCCCCGACCGAATAAATGGAACAAATGTCTCTTTAGCACTTACGTTGAAAATGTATTATTAACCCCATTGTACTACAATACGAGAAATCATGTCAGTAAAATTCGAGAAATTAAGTACAGAACGGATAGATTTAAGATGGAATTTTTCCCACGGACGATAAGGGATCAGAATAACGTTTGTCTGACCGCGCTAGGAGGAAAAGGTGTATTGGGTCAAGTGTCTGGTGTGTAATCACCCCCTGCCACACACCCTAGCGGTGGATTGTAGGATACTATGGAAAAAATAAAGTTATTTGCCTTTCCCATCAAAACCAGACATTGTACTCTGAAATTGTTGCATTGTAATGCATGTTCGCGGATGACTCCGCCAAAAGTTACTGTCGCGACATTTCCCGCAGTTTCTTGGGAAACCAGGCATCTTAAACTACATAAGAAACTTCTTCGATTTCGCATACTTCCTCCAATTATTTCGTTTAACATACTTAATCTACATGTATTCCTACCCCTTCCTCGGGTACCTAATCCTCAATTGTATCCCGTTATGCCCATTTCGCCTTTTCCGTTCTTCACCGCATCCTCATTTCAAAACCCTCCAGTCTACGTCTATCATTTTGCTTCGTGGACTATTTTCCGAGCTGTACAAAAATACGCTCCATATTGAATTTTTAACGACCCTTTTTTAACTTACTTACTCAACGCCCTGTCATCAGTTACCACTTCCTCGTGAAACCTTATTCGCTTCGCGTAATTATTCTTTTTTGAACATACTGCCATGAGCATCATCGACGAAAACAGTTTAATTTCTTACAGATGTACTTCACTTTTGCGCATAATCCCTGTTCATTTCTAATCACTTTTCGTAGCGCAGCGCTAGCTACTTTATTGCCACAACATAGAAGTTCGCCACCTAGTGGTTGAACTAGTTAACAACGGTGTTCATGAGCTTCCCATCGTCTTCAAACATATGTCCACCAAGCCACTGTTTCAAGTGCAACAAGAGGAAATAATGGCTAGGTGCAAGTTCTAGACTGTCGATAGACGTCCTGACCTTGCACAGCACAAACAACATTCTTTTAATAAATGAACTTCCACAAAGTTGAGGCTGAAACTATTGAGAACATTCTTTTCTCTATGTGTTGGTCGGTGGATATTTTCGGTACGCACCTTGCACACAATTTGTGCTATCCGAGCTTTCTCATAACAATCAAGTAAATGGTGGTGAATCCAACAAGGGGAAATGAATCAACCAGAGTACTAATCGTCGATCAGATCGTAGCTCTTGGGCGAACGACGACTTCATCGGTCTGGATACTGGGCCTTTCATCCCGCTCGTCATCATGCGCATTTGTGCAGCCGTTTTCGAAGTCTCAACACCAAAATTTGTTTAAGCTTTCCTTCGCTCATTACTGTTGGTCCACAAACTAGGCATAACTCCCGATGAATTTGGGCAGCTGGTGATCCTTGTGTACACGAAAATGGAATCACAGCACGCACTTCGTTACTGGAGGGATACGATACGATTTCAGCAGACATGTATATATCCATTCAACTACCGGCGAAGGAATGTTGAGTTAAAAACAATGAGATCAGGGAATTCGGAAACAATCAATAGATGGCACTGCTAGCGTACAACGTATTTCTATAGCGCAGTGCATGTATGTGCTTGTATTATTCTTATTAAAAATCTATCGGTCGAGGTGTGGGTCGCGGTAGTCCAGGGGGTAGAGCTTTGGACCTCTGACCGAAGGGCCTGGGTTCGATTCCCGGACATGGCACTTTGGGTACCTGGAGCTCCACCCAAGCTATGTGATTTTTCGGATACCAGATCTTCCTGGGAAACCGTAACCGGCACAGGGAAAGGACCTGGCCCCCTTACCCTGATGTGTGAATATTCACACGCCGTCGGGCGAAGTACTGGGTGAACTCTACCATACCTACCAAACTGACTTTCGGGTTGATTACTGTGTTTATGAATTTTTGTAGGTAAATGTGGCATTTGGATGAACAAAAGCTACCAAACTGTACAGCGACAGTTCCCTTGTCCCTTTTAACAAAACAAAACTTAAATACCACGCGATCCACCAAAAACGTGTGTGACCGAGGGTGCAAGCACCCAAATAAGCGTCTCTTATCACAGTGTCCAAAATCCCATCGCCAATCAAAACTCTCTGAATATATCCTTCCTCCCTCCTTTTGTTTCCTCCCAATATTCCACTCTCCTCGCCAACCATGCCTAGCACTTCCTCGTTTGTTTTCCCTCCAGTTTACTTAACTTTTTGCATCCCTCTTTACAACCACATATCAAATGCCCCCAATAAATGTCTATCTATCATCGTGCTTCAAAACGAAGTCTTCCGGCCATATTTCTCCCTCGTAAAGTCTACGAATTATCCAATAAAAATCTTTCTCCCACCTTTTATTAAATTTTTAAGTAGTTCTGCGGGGATTTTGTTTACCTCTCCGGCCTTAGTTGATTTATGTTCTCTTAATGCCCTTTCCATTTCGCTATCGAATGAGCCTGGACATATGCTATCCTCATCTACGATACGTCATCCATCTTCTCTTACTATGTTTAACTTTGCTAGCCTACACCTTTTTCACATGCCCTTTGCCAACTCGCATTGCGTCTTTCTTTACGCTTCTTTTGGCTTATTTGTAACCCGCCTCATTTTATAATTTAAAATTTTCCACTTTCATTCACCTAATTCTGTATTTACAGTCTTCTATTTCCTTCTCTGTTTATCTTTTTAATAATCTCGTCCATAATCCATGGTATTCTTGTCATTTTCCCATTTACTGTTCCTATAGTTTCATTTGCGACTTTCGATATCCCTTTTTTGATATTTTCCCATTTTTTTCTCTTTAGTATCAGCTCTCTTTCTTCATTCATGATTTCAACTGGAGCTTGCTGAGAATCTATCCTAGTGGTACCAATTAGTGCTTCTATGTTCCATATCCTAAACCGTTTTCCTTGTTTTATCTTTTTGAACCGGACGCTACCATTCATTATTACTAAATTATGGTCTAAGCTTGAATCTGCTTCAGGGAAACTGTACGAATTAATCACCCTGTTTCTAAATTGATACATAACCATAATATAGTACCTATATCTCCCTGAAACTCTGGGTATTTTCCCCTTGTACATACACCTTTTTTAATGGCCAAACCATGCACTTGTGTTGATTAACCCGTTTCTTTAGTACTCTATTGCTTCCCCCCGCAGATATTTTTTGTTCCTAAATCGTAGTCCCCTACATCACTACCAAGTATTCCTTAGTATTCCGTAGATGAGGGAACAAAAATAAATCTGCTGCGGCGACGTCAGGACTATATGGGGGGGGGGAGGCAGCGTTGCCATCTGGTGTTTAGCCAGGAACTCGCAGACTCGTAGGGCTTTGTGGCAAGGCGTGTTGTCGTGATGGAGTTCCCAGGTAGCGGATATGTTTTTTCTCGTCCTGATGACCCTTTATCGGAGTCTTTCCAGAACATCCACGTAGTATGTAGCATTAACTCTCTGTTCTTGAGGAGCAAACTCCTTATGAACTACTCTTTTATTGTCGAAGAAGACAATGAGCATTGTTTTGCTCATTCTTGCTGTTTTAAGCTTGGGGAACTGGTCGGTGTGCCACTCAGAGCTTTGGCGTTTTGTTTCTGGGCCGTATTCAAAAACTCAGGTTTCATCACCAGTGATGACGTTGTCCAATCAGTCTCATTTTCAATACGTTGCAAAAGTTTACTTGAAATTCCCACTCGGTTGGTCTTTTGGTCGTCCGACAACACCTTGGGAACGAGCTTGGCGCACACTTTCCTCATCGCTAAATCTTCGGTAGCAATGCGAAACACAACAGTAGACGACAAGTTCGTTTATTGGCATCCATCTTGATACTCAAACGACGGTCAGAGTCCAACAATTGTCGAACACGAGCCACATTGTTGTCGGTTTTGCTGGTTGACGGCTGCTCAGAGTGTTATTCGTCGTGAACCTTTTCCCGGCCCCCCTTTAAGGCCTTTAACCACCTCGAAGCTTATGAGTAGGGTGTAGCAGAGTCACCGTAAGCCTCACGAATCATTGTGTTAGTCTCCTCAAGAGATTTTTTCAGTTCAGCACAAAACTTAGTAATCGCGTAGCGTTGCTCGATCGTCGATTCCATTTTTTCGTGATACGGTCGGTGCGTAGAGGTTTACGATAACTTACGTCCCGTCGCTTCCACAGCTTCGAGAGCTCTGAGACCGATTACTAGACAAAGCTTAGCGCCTTCCCCACCAACTCCAATTGTTTTGATCCCACTTCGACTAATAGGAGCGGCGCGGGAAATTCAATTGCATTACCTTCGGAACGCACCCTGTATTACCACAACCAAATTTCCCACTTATCCTTAAAGGCGTAGATAATCTTAGCTGGCGTGAACCTAATAACCCACCCTAATAACTGCTACTACTCCAATCTAACATTTTAGTGTGAGGTCATAATCATTCCCTCGGTAACACTAGTTAACTCGGGTAATCTTTGCCTCAATTAGTTTTGAAATAAGTCTTACTTACTCTTCTCGTGACTTAGGGACTCCCACCTTAATTTCTCTCACATACTCGTCGCGCTTAATGTCTTTCATATTTTTTTAAATTTCCAGTATAATCTGGCATTTCAATAATGATACCGCTAAACCCAACTGAATATCCTTTAGAACACCTGCGAGTATGCATTTAATTCCATATGTCCGATTACAGGCGCGCCCTGAAAAAGTGTTCAAGTGGCGAGCGGTCGGTTTCGCCCCGGAGATCCGGCCGCAGACACCGGAGAAAGAATCATTCCCGTTACCGGGTACGTTTGCACTTATCGGCGAGAAACCGTGCACGGAGCGATTCGACGGCGCGCCTCTTCCGCCAGCGGGGCCGTCTCCACAACCACTACCCTCCTACCAGCCAGTATAGTCCCCCTCACCCCGCGGCATACTTTTCTACATCCGACGGGGCCGCCTTATCGGACATACCCGAAGGACGGGCGGGAGGAGAAGGAAGCCGCGAGAATAGGAAATATAATAACGCGCGAGCGAAGGGCGGAGACGGGCGGGAAGGGGAAATTGGTATCTAATGTGTGTCTCTCCCCTTCTCTTCTCCGGGAATTGGGTCGTCGTATCAGGGCTCTCTCTCTCTCTGTCTATCTCTCTTCCTACACTCCCCTGACCCGTCCTCCTTCTTTCGCCGCCCTCCCGTGCCTTTTTCTCCCGCCGAACTCCCTTCCACTGACGCGCTAATTCCTCACTCCCACCCCGTCTCCCCTTCCACTCCCGTGACCCAATTCCTTTTTTCCTGCTACGCCGTGCGTAGACACTTGACTGGAGGAAGACGCACACGGTGGAGGGGGAGGGAGTGAGGAGGAGGGAGACGAATTTGGGTGGGGGTCGCTCTCTCGCAGCGGGTGGGTATGTTGACGGGTGGCGCTTCTTTCCCATCCGGCGGGACCTCGCTCCTTCTCTTCCTGGCCCCTTCACCATCCCTCTCCCACAAAAGGGGTGTTGCCTCCCCGGTGTCCCTTACCCCTCGTGTACTTTTCCACACGAAAAGACCGAGCTCGTCCTCTTAAGGAGACAGGCCAGTTGAAATTGTCACGTGAAGCATTACTTCATTTCGCGACAATCGAAGAATAAATAAGTTTCCATGTAAGTGGACGCGTGGTGGAGTCGAAGCTTGCTTAATATTAAAAATTCACCTGTACCCTACATTGTGTGATAATAGGGGTGCTTGAAATGGGGTCAGACATTTTAGGCGTAAGCGAAATGAAACGTGCCGAAGAAGGAAACTTTTAGTGCGGTAGTCATGGTATCATGGATGCAGGTGCACACCATGAATGGAAACGTGTCATTGGGAATTATACTGCTGAGGAGTCTTGCAATGAGAGTAAGAGCTTCCAACAACACAGTAAATGGATCGTTATGGTGAAGATAGCAACCAAACCCACAGATACCGTGGTCTTACAAGTTGACATGACTACAACGGAATACGATGATGATGAAGTGTACGTGTACGACGATATTACCGAATTAATACATGATGTAAATGGAGAATAAAATCTAATTACGTCTATCTGAGAAAAGAATGCAATAGTTCGGGAAGGCTAGAATGGAAAAGCGTGAGGAAGACACGGTTTAGAGGAGCGGAATGAAAGAGAATGATGACTTTTGGAACACTGCTACGAGTACATATTTAATGGTGGTGAGAACATGCTCTTCCGAAACCACCCTCGAAGACAAAACACGTGGATGACTCCAGGAAATGTAAAAAGAAAACCAATTGACTGCATTGTCGTTTAGCAGAGATTTAGGAATGCAAAATATAGGGATTGCGAAAGCTTCTTCGGGCAGATATCAGAAAGTTATCACACTTCAATCCCAATGAGGTGGAATCTAAAATTAAAGAAACCAAAGAAGAGGAAGAACTCAATAAGAGTTAGATTGAAGGGAATCATTCAAAGTTGAGTTCCAAGGAAAGCTGGAAAAGTAAATGGAAAAAAATTAGTAAAAAAAATCCATTACAGGGAGATGGAAAAAAGACCAGATTATTAGTAGCCACGGAGAAAACTATATGACGAAAGAAACCAATGAAAAGGAAACCTTAGATCATAGACGAAGTACTGGACCTAATACAAGAGAGAAGAAAATACTAAAACTTAAGGGCTGAGGGAGGTAAGGTACTTCCTAAAAGGTTAAGAAATTAAATCAATCGAAGGACGTGAATAGCCAGAGAAGGATAAATGAAGGAAAACCATCGTGAAGACATCTGCTCACCTTGTTCGGAGTAGAGTTGAAACGAGTTTGAACCGTGAGACACAATCTCAATTAATGAATAACTCATATCGGTATCATTCGGGATAACGACAG
The DNA here is from genome assembly GCA_037158775.1 of Hetaerina titia. Taxonomy (NCBI): domain Eukaryota; kingdom Metazoa; phylum Arthropoda; class Insecta; order Odonata; family Calopterygidae; genus Hetaerina; species Hetaerina titia. The sequence continues at coordinate 35,946,764 of CM073778.1, forward strand.
TGAAAATCTTGTTGAAGATGAAGACAAAGCGAAGAAATAGAAATAATAATTGGAGTATCCTAATGACAGATAAGAAAGAAATTCATGGAAGAATATTGGAAGAAGGGCATACAGAGTTCGTGCGGAAAATAAGTGTACTGAGCTCAGGAAAAAAAATTATTACACTTTTACATATCTTAAGCTAATATTCCTCAAAATAGGACCCTTGTGAGTCGATACACTTGTTCCAGCGGCGTTCCCATTCCTGGAACGCTCCCACGAAGGCATCATCGGGAACCTCTCGAAGACACGTCGTCACGGCCTCTTTGACGGCGTCCAAAGTCCCGTATCGCGTTCCTTTCAAACTCCTCTTTATCTTCGGGAACAGAAAGAAGTCCGGTGGTGCCAAGTCCGGGCTGTATGGCGGGTGCGGCAGCGTTGCCACGCCGTGCTTGGCCAAGAAGTCCGACACGACAAGCGCGGTGTGAGACGGCGCATTGTCGTGACGCAGCCGCCAGATGTTTTTGATCGCTGGCCGGACGCGGGCGACTCGTTTTCGAAGCCTGTCGAGCACTTGGACGTAAAATGCAGCATTTTCAGTTTGTCGCTCAGGTACAAATTCGTAGTGGACGACTCCCCTTTTGTCAAAAAAGACAATGAGCATCATAAACTTATTTTCCGGACGAACCCTGTACAGTCGAAGATGATGAGAAACAATAGATATCCTTAGTTAGAACTTGAGACTGCATTCAAGGACTTAAGAACAAATAAGGCATTAGAGGTCGACGATAAACAATTGGAGCTGAAACAAAACCAGGAAATAAAATTCTGAAACAGTCGCAAGACGTTTAGGTGGTTCATATTTGACAGAAGAAATACCGATTGAATTTTGAAAGAAATTAATAGTCCCTATATCAGAAAAGTAAAAAGGCAGAAAAACGTGAGAACTTCATGACAACCAGTTGGGTGACCATCGAGGATCCCGACAAGATTTATTCACAAAAGAATGGAGAAGAAAGCGGATGAGTATTTAAAAGAGGATCAATTTGAATTTCGAATTGGGAGAAAAAGAGGAATCAGAGAAGCTATTCTTGGCCTTGGACTCATCGTCTAGCAGAGGATTCAGAAAGATCAATAGGCTTGTATTGAAATCGCTGATCTGGAGAAAGATTTTGTAATCGCGGATATGAATTGGATGCTCGTACACTAAAAGAAATTGGATTGAACTACAGCGGAGGGAGGTTGATCCATACCTCTATATGTAGACCAGGCGAAAGTCATTAGCTGGGTTTTAGGCAGGGGAGAAGCTAAGGTAAAAGATAGGAGTAAGGCAGGGCTCCTTTTTATCTCGATCTTGGTAGTTGGTAGAGAATCAAATATTTATATTATGGAAAAATTAAGAGGTGGTGCAGGACTGCATGTACAAAAAATATATGCATACTGAGTTCGCGAGCGTCCTAGGCATTGTTGTAGAAAAGAATGAAGCCTGGCGAGGATGACAGCCACTATGGAGATATGATGAAAAATTGCATCTTCAGGTGGAAAGTTCAAAACTAAGATAACGGTCTGCAGTCGATGCAGGGAAGATGATCTCCAAGTAAGAAAACGGAAAGTCAAGATGGGACATGTAGATGAGTTTTGCAATTGAGGCAGTAGGATCATTAATGATGGAAGAAGCAAGGGAAATAGTGTTCAGAATAGCGTTGGCGAATAAGGCTTTCTATCAGGAGAAGTAACTTCTCTCAACAAATAGTACTAGTAGATATAAGGAAGATATTCGTTAAAAGTTATTAATAGAGTCTGCTAACCTATGGATGCGACACTTGGATGATAAGGACATCTGAGGTCTACCTAAGAATGATGGATAGATGAAGTAAAAAAGGAAGATATTCTAAGAGTGGTTTAACGAAGAAGCCTATGGATAACACTTGAAAAAGAAGATGAAAATTCAATGACCACTGACTTGGTTGAACTATGGGAAAATGGTAATGAAAATTTTTGATCCAAGAGACTGTTTGGAAATGAAGAGATTGCCGGTGGACAGGATAGTTACGAGAGCTGCTGCAAATTGCCAGCCCATGATGATGGCCTTGCATTGTCCGACACAATCCTCTTTGTGTATACGAGTAGTTCGTAGTTCTAGAATTTGGTGATGTGTGTCGCATTCGGTTGCGTGTTCTATGACCTGCTTCTCATTCTCCATCTTGTCCTTTGTCTGCACCTATATCCCTTCCAGCTCATTGGTTATTATTCCTTCTGCTGCCGATTAGTTTCCCTATTTTTATTTTCATGTCTTCCATAGATTTCACTCTTCACCCTCTCTTAATGGCGTCAACAATATTAGTTCAGCCAATCCACTACACATTCATTATTCTTAGCAATATATTTCGTTCCCTGCCGACGTTTTCTCTGGATCTACCGTTTTCGGCATCCTGCGTGGTAGGTTTCAAATCTGAAATGCCTGTAGTTTTCTATGAGCCATTTTGTTACGTCCAGGGTAGCAAGTACCCTTTCGCAAGTAGTATTTTTCTTGGAGAGCAGTCTTTCTTGCCCGGTAATTAGTTTCTCTTCGCGTATTTTACATGTCCGGTGTTGCTGCATACCCTGTCTTTCCAGGGGCTTTGATGGTATCGAATGATGTAGTTCAATAATTAAAAATTTTCCACAAAATAAAATAAAGCAAAATAAATTTTATTTTGTGGAATATTGCTATTGCTATATCATGATATTCCACCATATCACGCCTGAAACGTCTCATTTTATTTGAATGATGTAGTCTTTTCTCCTTCCATCACTAATGAATTGGTCCACTCGCTTGGCTGTGACATTCTTGTCACGGTTTTCGACCATTGTATTACTTTTTCGAAGATGCGCATTTGAATCCTCTACTGCCTACAGACTAGTATTCTCTTCTGGTTACAATGCAATAATTTCAGAGTGTAAAAAGTAAAGAAATTTCAGAGTGTAAAGAGCGTTACATTGTAATGCTACACGTAGGGGATGACTGCGTTAAAAGTTACTGTTGCGGCATCTCCCGCAGTTTCTTGAAATTTCTCTTCTGGTATTTTATTTCTGCGAGCGTGGCTCTGTCAGCTACAAACTGCAGAATTGTTATCTTTATTCCTTATTCTTCTTCTTCCGGCTTCTGTCTTTTCCTTAACCTTACTTATTGATTCCTCAATGTACAGATTAAAGCATACTTTACTTCTCTCTTCACGTGAGCTTACTCTCTATTTTCCCGCAAGAAGATCTTCCGCTTTCCATTTAAGTTGTACCGATAGAGGAAGTGAGCTAATGATCCTTAGGATAAAAATGACTCGTAAGTTTCCTCTTGCCTTCCATATAATAGTGGTTAAGTCAAACTAGTCAAGTTAAATGCATTTTCGCTCCGCTGGCGATGAAATGAATGTTCTTACACTTTGGGAGAAATTGTACACGACTTTCTGAAAGTTTGTCGATTACACAGGCCTACAAAAAAAATTTTTTTTTGGTGCCGGGAATCTTTGTGATGATTTTAACTATACTATATTTGTAGAGCTGAATCCAAATATGAAATCCGTTTTTATTTAACAGCTCTACTTTTTTAGATATGGCACATCTTACGATTAGTTGTTTTAATATTTGATATATTCCGGAAAATAATTTTCAAAGCTAATAAATCTATAAGTATACTAATTTATAACCACTCTGCGGTGTTCCTTTTATTTTCAATAAACTGTCAATAATTTTTATGTATATTTCTATGTTGTAGGCCAATGAGATAATTATTAATATAATATTCCCATATCATCATGTAGAAGATTTTTTTACGTAAGTAACAACATATCTATATCTTGAAAACTAAAGCTGATAGGAAAAAACTAGTGTCATAATTGGATTCAGCACCCCAATTGTTCTTTAAATCAGCATTAAAAGCTCCGGCACCAAAACCACTGTTGGCCTGTGTTATCCTTCAATCCTTCAATCCAATCCTCACAGTATTAACATTAACAACTCATTAGGTATAATGGTTAGGCAATTTAACATTATTAAAACAGTTACACAAGATTCATAATATTTTTTTGAAATATTGAAAAAACTATGACTAGTAAAAAATATGCTCTCCAAAGAAATGGAATAATTTACAAGAGATGGATTTCATAGGTAGAATTTGAATGGCAGTTTTTTAAATTTCTTCTTTTGTTTAAAATTTAAATTCAATATTTTGCCGAAAATGTTTCGTTGACGAAAAGTTAAAAGCAACGGAAAGTCCGGAAGCTGAAGTTTTTTAATACTATTGATATCTGAGTGACTAAGCTCAAAACGACGAGAGAATAATGTTGAAAGTAAACTTCGCTGCAGGTAAAAATAACAGTTTCAGCTTTAACTTTGTGGAATTTCTACATGATGAGGGTAAAAAAAGAAACTTTACACTTCCACATAAAGATTTAATACTTCACGACCACGGACGGTTTCGATGCACCTGATGGTGATGCGCAGCATCGAAACCATTGTCATGAAATATTAAATTTTTAGGTGGAATTACAAAGATTCTTTTTTAACCCTCTTCACTACAATTGATGAATTCAAAAAGCAATACAGAGTGGAAAAAAAAACTTAAAAACACCTATCCTAATTCACGCTTAAATATGTTCATCCATATTTTAAACTTTTTAGTTCCTGCCTCGATTTTTTTAATGTCTTCATTAGTCACGTTTTCTGATTGATTTGCGTTTGTATGCATATACTGTATATCTAGTACTATATGAATACATGGTACCAGATATTTCTGGGAAACAATAGCCGGCAAAGGGAAAGGAACTGGCCCCCGCTAACCTGATGAGTGATTTTCACACGCCTTTCGCATTTGTACTGGAGGAGCTCTGCCATCACCTACCAGACCGACATTCCAGTTGATTACTGTGTTTATGGAGTATGCATATACAATTGTGTGTATATCCACATTGCATTGTATCCGAATTGTACACACACACACACATAAAAGACAATTTGGATGCAGATATTATTTGATTGCTAATATTTTTAGAGGTTACTAAATTTTCATTGTATTTTTATTCCTTATTTATAATGGTAAGCGCATAGATAAGATATTTTAAGCTGAGTGTTTTAATAATGCGTTTAACAATTAATATTTTTGTACATATTTCTAGGCCCACTCACAAAGTAAATAGTTGCTCGTGAAATGGTTCCAATATTTCCAAATTCAAACGTCATTTTTTACACAATTTTTTAAATCGCGTTAATGATTATCATTTTATGATCTATTATATTTGCTATTTCCCTGTAGATTTTAATGCCGTCTCATGCTGTTTCTTATTTTTGAGGTGACATCGTTCATATAAATAAGAAAGGGCAAAAGCCTCCTGACGTTACCCTGAGGAACGCCGGATGTTACTTGTGTGTAAATTGTGGCTTCAGTCTTCTGTCACTTCTTTTTGTTGGCGGTTAGTATAGCTCTGAATGCAGTTTAATACGTACTTTATGTTTATTCCGTACCCTTGCAACTTTTATATCAATTTGGCGTGGTACTTCATCAAAGGCCTTTTTAAAATCCATGAAAATAGCATCATTTTTTGCGGGGTTAGGTGTGGGACGAAGGGTGCGAGACAGCACCGGCGCGAGTTTTTGCGAGAGACAGGTTACACCCCCATTTCAATCCTGGCTCCTCCTCCCGGCCCCCACTCCATCTCCCACCGTCTATCTCACCCTCTCAGTAGATTCCGCCCCCGCGCGCGATAAGAAACACGCATCATCTCCCCCTACGTCACAATCAATCGACTGGGGGATGCTCCACCTTGGGGGGAGGGAGGCGCGGTGAGATGTGAGTGGGGGGGAGGGGAGGAGAGGAGGATGAGACAGGGGTGGATATTCCCCGACCGCCGCCGTCTCGGCCAGAAATAGTGCGTTCCTCCCGTGGTGGCCTCCAGGGGGAGGGGATCAGTGGTGGGGATGAAGAGGAAACTTAAAGTGGAGACGCCGCCCTCTCTCTATCTCGCTCTCTTACGTACTTCATCATTCCTCTTCCCGTCGCGGTTCTTCAACCACCCGGTCTCTTCGTCTCCCATTCCCGCCGGAAGTGGCCAGCTTCCTTCCCGTGCAAGGTATCGAGGGACTGCTGCTCCTGGTGCGAGCTCGGAGATGTGTAAAATCTGAAAGATCCAGGAAGGCAGAATATCATCAGCCGACTCGAACGATTGTGGTCGCTCAGCATTTGAAGTTATTTCAACTATATAGGACTTAACTGGAATAGTTATTTGATAAATGAAAACAATTATGTGTTTTACATGTATATACGTTTTCAGCGCACATAATCAATTTTGTTGATGTAAGTAATAGGTATTACTGCAACATCTTTCGAACATTTTTCGGGATATAATCTTAAATAGTTGTAAAATAAGAAAATTAAGTGCTCTGCTCAAAATTATCCTTATTTAACATTTTTATTACTGAAGGGAAATTATGTGTCCATCCGGTTTCCTTGGTTTTGTTGGGGGAGGCGACCGACAACTGAGGTCATTTGCGCCATTAGGGATGGGTGGAAAAGGAAGAGTGGAGAGAAACCCGGGGTCGGCATTAGCGAAAGGTGGCAAGGGGTCCACAGTTTAACGTCCCATCCGACGGGCGTCATACTCACTCAAAGTGCTCTCCACAAAGCACCTCAAGTAGGGATCGGAATCTCACTGACCACTGTTGTCTCTAGGATTTGAACCCGGGCCTTCGCGGTGGGATGCCTGTACGTTAGCTTCCGCACCATTCCGATCCCCTCCGGTTTAATCTTTTCTAGCCAATGGCAATATTTAATCTTAATTTCAATACTGTCTCGAACGGTCTCCGGGACATAGTCGATATTCTATTGAGCTGACAGTCAAGGATAGCAAGTAGAATATTTATGTTTCCAGCGTTTCATTTATGAATGTAAGATCTTCTTTCCATACTTTTTAATACTTAATTATTTATTCACTCATACGTATCCTTTGGCAAATTAAGAAAGTGTGTTTTTACTGAAAGTGTAATTTTCCAGAAATTCCACTAAATACCACATTTTCCTAAACATTTCAGTAGTTCCGCAGGAATGATGTCTGCCCACACGGCCTTATTTGTTTTCATCTCCCTTAATGCCCTTTCTATCTCATCGTCGAGTATGGCTGGACCTAAGATATCTGCCTCTACGTTATGTTCCTTTTCTATGTCTAACCTTGTTGGCCCAAGTTCTTTACCATATAGTGTTTCTATATATTCCTACCATTTCTCTTGGATCTTTTCTGTCAACTATTATTTTACTCCACTTATCTCTAACTTTTAGCATACATCTTACCTTCTTACTTCCCAATAGTGATTTATACCTGCTGTAGAGCGCTCCAATTTCAGCCTTCCCCCGTAACCTTTCAATATCCTCGAACTGCATTTTCCACCATGCTTTTTTGCTTTATTTGTGTCCCACCTCAATTTATTATTTAACTATTTGTACTTCATTTCGCCTAACTCTTTGTTTACATTCTTACATTTTCTTCTCTCATCCATTTTTGCAACCATCTCATCCGTGACACAAGGTTTCCTTATCCTTTTCCCGTTAACGGTTCCTACGAGGGTCATCCGGAAAGTAGTACCCGTTCGTGAAATAAAGACACAAAAGTAAATATTAACAAACATAAAAAATTTTATTTGAAAGAGGATACTTTAAACTACTTCTCAACATAATCTCCAAGCAAATTAAGGCATTTGTCATAACGTGTGACAAGTTTCTGTATTCCTGCTGCATAGTCCTTCGCCGCCAGCTCATTGAGATACAGGGTCACTCCTTCTTTAAGTTCTTCATCGCTGTCAAATCTTTTTCCTGCCAAAAAGTCTTTAAGCTTTGTAAAGAGATGAAAATCTGAAGGGGCCAAGTCCGGGCTATACGGTGGATGGTCGAAAGTTTCCCATTTGAATTGCTGCAAAAGTTTTTGTGTTATCCCAGCTGCATGAGGCCTGGCATTGTCATGAACGAGAATGACACCAGTAGACAATAGACCTCGCCGCCGATTTTGTATTGCCCGCCGTAATTTCTTTAATGTTTCACAATACGCATTGGCATTAATAGTGTCTCCACGGGCCATAAAATCAATAAGCAATACACCTCGTCGATCCCAGAAAATGGTTGCCATGAGTTTCCTGGTGGACAGAACTGTCTTGAATTTTTTTGGTTTGTTTGGTGAATGAGCATGATGCCACTCCATTGACTGTCGTTTACTCTCAGGTGATGCATAACAAACCCATGTTTCGTCACCAGTAATTATGCGAGTCAAGAAAGAGTCTCCTTCATCAGAATAACGTCCCAAAAACGTCAGTGCTGCAGCCATACGCTTGGTTTTGTGCTCATCTGTAAGCATGCGAGGGACCCATCTTGCACAAATTTTTGCATAATGCAGATGGTGTTTAACAATTTCATGAACAATTGTTCGAGAAACATTGGGAAAATGCTCACAGATGTCATCAATTGTGACGCGCCGATCGTTCCTCACGAATTCGTCAACTGAGCTCACCAGTTGGTCTGTAATGACAGACGGTCTCCCCGAACGCTCATCGTCGTGTGTGTTCCCCCTTCCCATGTTGAAGTTGCGACACCACCGCCGAACAGACGACTCGTCCATTACATTGTCTCCATACACCTCCTTTAATTGGCGATGAATATCACATGGGCGAACGTTTCTTGCATTGAGGAATTTAATCACTGCCCTCACTTCACAACTGGCGGCGTTCTCAATTTTTTTAAACATTGTAAACAATCACAGAAACAACACAGGCAATGCTAGCGTCACGCAACTTGGCTCAGAGAAGGCAGACAAGCCACTGAAGCTATCTGACCTCGTCCAACGGCTACTCGCGTCGTCAGCACTTCATGCGGCACGAACGGATACTACTTTCCGGATGACCCTCGTAAATTGTGGTCAGAGTCCGCATCCGCTCCTGGGAAACTGTCACTTGAACTGTCTCCTGAAACTTATCACACTATTCCTAAACCTGTGCCTAACCATAATATAATCTAACTGATACCTTTCTGAGTCACCAGACATTTTCCATGTATACCTACACCTTTTGTTGTGGCTAAACCAAGTGTTGGTGATGACGTAACCCCTGTCTCCTGCAGAACTCAATTGCTTTCTCCCCACGGTCATTCCTCGTGCCTAAACCATGGTCCCCCGCCTCATCACCATCTCTTCCTTCGCCTATCGTCGCATTCCAATCCCCATCACTATCAAATGTTTCCCTACAGGAAACGCGATTAAATCCTCTAACTCATCGTACATGCTATCAACGTCTACCTCCTTATGATTGCTCGGTGGCATGTATACCTGACAATGACCAAGTTCGTCGGTTCTGTTTTAATCTCTACGGGTAATATTCTATCCGTTGCTTGTTCTGTGTTGACTACGCTTCTTCCTATCTCTTTATTTAATATGACGGGAACCCCTCGTTGGCTCTCGTCTCCGCCGCTGTATATTATTCTTTAATTATTACTCCAGTAATACCCGCTATCCTTCCATCTCACCTCGCATAGACCTAAAATATCTACTATATATTTCCTCTTTCCATTTCTCGATTAATATTCTGTAATTTTCCTGTCCTCCACATTGTCTTAACATCCAAGTTCCTTTTCTAACTAATTTTGTCTTCTTCTTCTGCGTCTTCTGACCTGCTGCTGTCGGTTTTACCTTGCAAGGGTTTCGTGGGATGATGACCGCGGAAACCTTACCTCCCCCGCTGCAGGGCACGACACACGGCCTACTGGGCCTAATCCCAATGTTTTTTTTATTATCTCCATCTATTTACCTCATGATGGTCGTGATCTGGGGCTCTTATCTTCCAGTATCTTTGTGTTCCTTCTGGGTTATTGTATATTTTCTTCATCTTCTCGTATCGCTGTCTGATGTCCATGATCACCACGTTGTGATTTCTAATTATATCTTCGCCGAGGTGGCTCTTATACGTCCACTTGGTTCTTGTATCTCTTCCTGACAAGTATGTACTCGTAGTCAACATGGTATTGTACCCAGAAAAGTTCCTAGAGAATAAAAATCACCGCTCCATCCGACCTCACAAACCACAGAAAAACAACCCCACATCTGTCGCAGGACTCAACCTTTGCCCCACCTATTTCCCTGGATCCCACAGACTGACAACCTTTCTTAAAAACTGTTTCCTTTTTTACACTGATCCTTACTGGATCATTGCTCCTCTCTCGCAAACAAACGATCTGCCAATCTCAAAACCTTCAGAGATCCACCAGCCCTTTCGCGCCCCCCTGACAAATTTCCCCATATTTCCCCTTCTTGCAACCGCCCCCGATGTAAAATACCACGCTAATTGCCTCTCGAAAAACATTATCTATCTTTTGTCAATCATACAATTGACTTCATTTTACATAGCTGAAGGCATTACCGCCTTATCCATTCCAATGAACAATCACCGCTTCTCCTGTAATTCTGCCTCACTATCTTCTCTTCCTATACCTTCACTCGCAATTTCCCACAACCTTTCATTCGACCAGTGTTTCTCCCTTCCTAGAATCCCTGCCCGATTCAGCCACCAATATAGAGGTGATGACTCGCGAATCCGCATATATACTAGCTTTCTGATCTTTAAAAATTCTCACAACCAGAACCGCCATATTTAATTCCCTTCTCAGCATATCCTGCACCTTTGTCCCCAAACTCCATAGTCTCCGTCCGAGGTCTTCCAGTCTGACCGGAAAAAGATCTCAGAGAAGGCCGAAAGCTTAAATAATCTAAAATGTGAGTGTTCTTTTACGTTCTATCTATTTTATTTTGTGTTCTATTGTATCGTCCAAATGTTATCTTGCTCTCGTGAGTGCTTCAACTCCATATATACATATATGCTCCCCCCTTATATATAAATTATTATTATTAGGTAATCTACCGTTTAAGGTAGGTTTTTGGATGGACACAACTATCAAATAAACATTTTGTGACTCCCCACCTATCAAACTAATCTATATCAGGTCCCTCTTCATCTCGGTGTACTTCTTTCCTCCCTTCATCCCGTCCAACATCCCTATCCTGTTCCTGCCCATACCTCGCTTGCCCAACATTCTCCCCTCTATTACCCTCTTCAACATTCCACTACCGCCCAATACGCCTTTCATCCATTTTTCCTGCCTCCATAGGATTTCTCTCAAAAACCCCTCTCCTCACCAATCATCTCTAGTACTTCCTCATTTGTTTTCCTTTCTGTCCATTTCACCTTCTCCATATTTCTCCACACCCACATTTCAAAAGCCTCCAATCTATGTCTATCCTCCTGCTTCAGTGACCACGTTTCCGCGCCGTACGCTCGCTACGCTCCATATCAGAGTTTTTACGAGTCTTTTCTTAACATCCCTACTCAACTTCCCCGTCATCAACTCCCTCCTCCATGAGAAAGCCTCCTTGCCTAGCGCACTTCTTCTCCTTACGTCCCTACTACTTTGCCCGTATTGGTCCAAAACACTTCCGAGATATGTAAACTGTTCTACCTGCTCTATTTTTTCCCCGCCTATTTTAATATTTAGCTTAGGCTTTTTCCCTCTGGAAAAACGCCTTACCTTTGTTTTATTAATATTGATTCTCATCCCATATTTATCGCACTGAACCTCCAATTCACTCAGCAATGCTTGCAACCCCTTGGCTGACTGAGCAACTAATGCTTGGTCATCAGCAAACCTAACCGATTTTACGAATTCCCCTCCGACTTTCATTCCTACCTCCAGTTCTTCCCATGCCTCTTTAATCATTTCCTCCACATATACGTTGAACAGCACCGGTGACAATGGGCAACCCTGCTTTACCCCTTTTCCTAACACTGCCCATCCAGACTCTCCGTTCCCCACTCGCACCTGAGCAGTCTGAAACATGTACAGGTTGCGGATCAGTCTCCTGTCCCTCCAATCCATTCCTATTTTCTGCAATACACGCATTAATTTTTCCCAATTCACTCTATCAAACGCTTTTTCGAAATCTACAAAACAGGCAAAAACGTCCTGATTGTATTCTATATTCCTCTCGACTAGTGATCTCATTACTGCAATGGCATCACGCGTATCTCTTCCTTTCCTGAACCCAAACTGATCATCCCCTAAGTAATCATTTGCCTTACTCTCTATACTTTTGTTGATGATCCTGAGAATAACTTTAGCTGCGTGGGATATCAAACTTATTGTTCTGTAATCCTCACATGATATAGACTTTGCCTTTTTTGGAATAGGAACTAACACCGATCTCACAAAATCTTCCGGCCAGATTCCTTCTTCATAGATACTACGAATCAGTCCATATATGGCCTTCTTCCCGCATTTTCCTAAACATTTCAACAGTTCTACAGGTATGTTGTCCACCCCCACGGCCTTATTTGCTTTCATCTCCTTTAATGTCCTTTCTATTTCACCGTCGAGTGTGCCTGGACCTAAGCTATCTTCTTCTACGTCATGTTCCTTTTCTATATCTAACCTTGTCGGCCTAAGTTCTTTACCATACAGTGTTTCTATATATTCCTTCCATGTCTCTAGGATTTTCCTGGTTCAACTATTATCTTACCCCACTTATCTTTAACTGTTAGCACAGATCTTGCCTTCCTACTCCCGATAATAAATTAACCTTGCTGTATAGAGCACCAATTTCACCCTTCTTCTGTAAACTTTCCATATCCTCGCATTGCGTTTTCCACCATTCTTCTTTTGCTTTATTTGTGGCCCTTCTCAATTTATTGTTTCACTCTTTGTACTTCATTTTGCCTAACTCTGTGTTTACATTCTTCCATCTTTCTCTCTCATCCATCTTTGCAATCATCTCATCCGTGACCCATGGTTTCCTTATTCTTTTCCCCTTAACGGTTCCTATAGTGTCTTTTGCTGCTTCCGATATCCCTTGCTTGATACATTCCCATTTTTCTTCGATTGTGCTCAGTTCTTTACCGTCATCCATTGTTTCCTCTACAGCCTGCTGATACTCCTTCCTCGTTAATCCATTTAATGCTTCTACGTTCCATTTCCTTACCCGCCGCTCTTGCCTTATCTTCTAGAAACGGACGTTGCATTTCATAACAACTAAAGTGTGGTCAGTGTCCGCATCCGCTCCTGGGAAACTGTGCGAATTTATCACACTGTTCCTAAACCTGTCCCTAACCATAATATAATCTAACTGATACCTTTCTGAGTCACCTGTCATTTTCCATGTATACCTTCGCCTTTTGTGATGTCTATACCATGTGTTGGTGATGACTAACCCCTGTCTCCTGCAGAATTCAATTGCTTTCTCCCCGCGTCCATTCCTCGTGCCTTACCCATAGTCCCCCACCTCACCACCCTCTCTTCCTTCGCCTACCGTCGCATTCCAATCCCCCATCACTATCAAATGTTTCCCTGCAGGAACACCGGCGATTATATCCTCTAACTCATCGTACATCCTATCGACTTCTTCGTCCTTGTGATTGCTTGGTGGCATATATATATATATATATATATATATATATATATATATATATATATATATATATATATATATATATATATATATATATATATAAATATATATATATATATAATTATACACATTTTTGGTGTGTATATATATATCTAAAAATGTAACCACTCTCGTGCATATTAGAATTTTATACAAAAGGTGCATGTGCGTATATACACTCCTAATGCACTTGTAATTTTAAAATTATTATGTGTATTTAATATTATAGCATTTTTAGGCAATCATTAATCATTCACGTTTCAAAAGACTTGAGTTTAGCACACAAATACTCGAGCAAGATATTAAAATTGGGTTTAACCCGCTTTATTCTCTCCTTGATTATACCGCCCTCATTACTGCGTACTTTGCTGGTCGAATTCGAACCTCCGATCCCCACGAGAGTTATATAAGCTGTTTATGTATTGTTGACGGCTTCCACCGCTCCGAAAATCTTTGCTCGAAATAAATAAAACGATCTCGCTTTAAAAGGTCCCCGGGGAGTGGGAGTACCCTGCCGAAGCGGTGGTGGACGTGGGGGAAGGCGTGGAATCGGTGGAGGCCGGGGATCGCCAGCCGAGGATTTGTAATCGAGGGAGAATCGTGGAGGAGGGAGATGGAGTGGGGAGGGTGCTCGGAGCGTTGAGATAGCGTGGACGAGGATGGTGAGGGGGCGGCCGTGTCCAGTCGAGACATCCCCTCCTCTCCCACTCTCCCTCCCCCACCCCCGATCGCTGTTGGCCTCTTCCTCTTTGCTCCGAGGCTCCTCTTCTTTCCTTTAAAGGCGCCCGTGTGTGCCTTCATTTCTCCCTCTCCCCCTTACCCTGCGAATGTTCTCGCCTCCCGGCAGACTGCCTTAGCGGGGAGTCATTCGCGCGCTGCCAAAACAAAGGAAGTAATTGCCGTCGGTCTTGTGTTAGAAGATCTCGTGGGATGGAGGAAGTGAACGAATGGATGCCACCTCTCGTTGCCATGGGTTTAATCGCAGTATTATTCCTTCCTGCATTTGGATGCAGGCAGCTTTCATTCAAGCAGGTGTGGTTGTTCTCTTTGGTCCAGCAAAGAGTGCTGCCATTTCACCTCTAAAACAAGGCTTTGACAAGATCCTAATGATTCAGCTCAGAATCCTTTCTATAGCGAGACTCGGACTCGCAATCTCTTTATTAAGGGTGCTAGTTCGAGGTTCATAAGTTTTACCCTTGGCACTCAAATATAATAATGAGAATTTCACGACTGAATTAATACACCTTGAGCTCTATTACGATAAGGAAATTTTGGGGCGCATTTAGGAATATATTTATAAGGTTAATTAATTATCGTACTCGTGTTATCGGCAAATTGAAATCTAGTCTAATGAATTGCAAATAAAAATGGTAAATGTATAGCGTCCTTGGTGTGATCGATGGATGTTACCCATTGATGTAGAGAATGTGTTCCGTTTAATGTGAAGACACAATTATCAACAATAAAACAGTTCTACCCTGGGGAGTATTTTGGTAGGTGTGCCAAGCTCTATTGCGTGTAAAATTAACGAATCCCTGTTTCTCTTCTGCTTCTTCCTGTGGGCGTATGGTGTCCGGGAAGGAACTCGCGTTCCTGGGCGTAATTTTGACTAAAGAAGTCAGTACCAAGATGCGAACTGTGAACCTTCCGGTTCGCCGCTGATTCCATTGAGCTGCAATGTCCAGTAATACATATGTATGCTATCATAATTAATAACTTCAATCGCTTTAAACTAATTAAACTGCATTTTTTAAAATTACTTTCTCTGATGGATTGGTATATTTAGTGGTTGCACACCACGTCATTGCCAGTTTATTGTAATAAAATTGTTTCTGATTTCTAATCTAGATGGGAAGATTTTCTTTGAAAAAGTACGATGAGCTGGAGAGCGTATGGCAATCAAACTGATCTCTTTACTTACATGTCTCCATTTAGAGGAAGGTGTAAACTTTCCAATCTTAATTGCAAAATCAAAAGTTAAATAATGCGTACAGTTTTAATAAAACTCGCCGATTTTTTCGTATGTATCTCAAACATGGTGGCTCCTCATATGTCTAACATAGGGACTACACTGCTGCTGCTATGTACGTATGCACGATACCAAAAGCTCATTGATTTGGTACACTGAGTTATAAAGATTAAGTGCCGCCATTAAGCATGGAATCAAATTGGGGCATGGATCAGACTGAGGAAAATTCGATAAAACCATTGCCACCGTTTTGGGAAAAAAAGTGAAATGGCAAAAATTGAAAAAGGCAATTTCACGGCTATCAGCTGAGGATGAATGCTTATCCATGCGTCCGAAGTCGCTAATTTCGCATCATTGCCGGACCTGTACCTCGCGATTCTGTAGGTTACCAGATACTCCGGAACCACCTTTTCAACCTCACATCCATTACAACCATGCCTCTCATTTCATCCCTCTCTCTTTCTCTCTCTCGCAGTTGTATATTCTCCTTCCACCCCTCCCCCTTTGCCCAACATGAATGAATGAATGACTCTCCTGCACCTCCTGTCTCTGTGTCCATTCATGCGAGGCGTGGAGGGTGAGTGCGCGTGGCGCATCGGGGCTTGGGCGTTCGACGGCCAAATGGGGTGAGAGATATATTATGTACCTATGCCCACGCGGCGGGCGCTCGGAATCTTGGGAAAGGGTGTGTCCATGTTTTTTGATGGCGCGGAGGGGGGCGTGTGACGATGGCCTATTATGGGGCATTCGGTGTTTTCCGTCGGGTTTGAGGGGCTGCGTCCCTATTAGTCGAATGGACTGCCTTGCTCTTTCCACTTTTCGCACAGACCCGGGAAGAAGGTGCCAGAAAAGGTAATGGCCTTTCCGTTTGCAGGGTTTAGAAATCATGGGTGGAAAGATTCAGGCTGCCTCCCGGTATCTCGGCTATCTCTGCTATTTTACGCCCCACAATTACTTATGCCTACAGCGGTCGGTAGCTGACCTCGGTGTTTATGGAGCCTTATTTTTATGTATAAAAAGAGACGTTTCAGGCGTGATATGGTGGAATATCATGATTAATTAAAATTGGCAATTTTCCACAAAATAAAATTTTTAATACGACCGGTTTCGATGTAACTACATCATCTTCAGATACTTCACTTCATTCATCATCACCTGAAGACGATGTAGTTACATCGGAACCGGTCGTATTAAAAATTTTATTTTGTGGAAAATTGCCAAATTTAATTAATCTTATTTTTATGAATCGCGAGAGCATCCACCGATGTCCAGTGCCCTGCATGCTCCCTACCATTTCTCGATTCTTGAGACATTACTTTGCTGGGCATGTAAAGATAACACAGGCCAACAGTGTTTTTGGTGCCGGAGCTTTTAATGTTGATTTAAAGAACAATTGGGGTGCTGAATTCAATTATGACACTAGTTTTTTCCTATCAGCTATAGTTTTCAAGATATAGATATGTTGTTACTTACGTAAAAAAATCTTCTACATGATGATATGGGAATATTATATTAATAATTATCTCATTGGCCTACAATATAGAAATATACATAAAACTTATTGACAGTTTATTGAAAATAAAAGGAACACCGTAGAGTGGTTATAAATTAGTATACTTATAGATTTATTTAACTTTGAAAATTATTTTCCGGAATATATCAAATGTTAAAACAACTAATCGTTAGATGTGCTATATCTAAAAAAGTAGAGCTGTTAAATAAAAACGGATTTCATATTTGGATTCAGCTCTACAAATATAGTTAAAATCATCACAAAGATTCCCGGCACCAAAAA
The DNA here is from genome assembly GCA_037158775.1 of Hetaerina titia. Lineage (NCBI taxonomy): Eukaryota > Metazoa > Arthropoda > Insecta > Odonata > Calopterygidae > Hetaerina > Hetaerina titia. The sequence continues at coordinate 35,964,000 of CM073778.1, forward strand.
AAATTTTTTTTGTAGGCCTGTGTAATTCATAAGTCCTTAAACTTCGGAGAATTTTGGCCTAAGGTACTACGACCAAGGAGACTAACGAGCAGTGAACCAGAGCAGTTGAGGTTATTTTAATGGAAAAATAGGAGGGTGGTCTCTAATTTTGTAGCAACTGTGAATAGACGCCGTGTGAAATTGCAAGCCATTCCTTCCAGCAGTTCGCGGTAGACAACCGTTTGAATCAGTTGCGGTGCGTGTGTAGTTAGAAATGGAAAAAATCGAGTACCGCGCAGTAATAAAATATTTGGTAAAAAAAATAGCGACCGAAACTCATTCGAGGATTTTTAATGTCCATGAGTACTCTTCTCCTTCAATTTCCACCGTAAAGAAATGATCAATCGAGTTTAAGCGTGTCAGCTAGTTAAAGATGATCCACGTGAAGGGTGTAAGAAAAGTGCAACCAAACCGCAAATCATCGAAAAGGTGCACGATATGATTTCGGAAGATTGGCATACGAAGGCGCGCGAAATTACTAATACTGTAGGGACACCAAAAGAACTTGTCGGTCACATTTTCCACGAGGAATTGCGCAAGATAGATGCCGCACAGTGGATCAAAAACGAATTCGGACGACGTTTTCCAAACATTGCTTGGTGCGCTTTACGTAAAACAAGATTGATTTTCTGCGTCGATATGTGACAATGGATGAAACATGGGTTCACCATTACACGCCAGAATTAAAATAGCAATCCATGCAGGGCATAGCAGCCGGTTCTTCAGCTCAGAAAAAGGTGAAGACGGTGCAATCGGTGGGAAAGGTCATGTTGGTTTTTTAAGATGTGAAAGGACTACTATTGATCGATTATCTTGAAAAGGTAAAAAAAATTACTAGAAAGTACGAATTATAACCTTATAACGAACCTGGACTCAAACATTCGTGAAACCAGTTCCGGTTTACAGAGGAAAAAACAGTTTTAAATTAGGACAATGCACCTGCCTTGGAAAATCAACCCTACCCTGGGTTTTTCGTCCAGTCAAGAAAGGATTGCGGCTCTAGATGAGTACCTTGCAGCACTTCTGGGAGTACACTGCGGAGACGGGATAGAACACTGTTGAATGACATATATTGTCATTTTCATGATCGGAGCGAGAAATCTTCACATCACACTCTTACGTGTACTTATATTTCACGTAATTGTTGGCTTAGTAACTGCTATCTGCACTTCTCAAGGTATTAATTATTAACAAAGTATACATAAACCTTCACTCTCTCCACCTGTGGATATAGACAGTAAAGTTTTGATTTGCTCATTGGAACGAATTTCTATTGTCGAGAGTTTCAAGGAACCTTTTGGTCAGATACTTGTAACACTTCATACGAGACGACTTAGCTGGAGCCTGGACATATCTCAGACTGCACAGGTGGGATAGTGAATGGAGAGCAGGTGCTATTGGTAGGAGAGTAAGACTATATTGGGGTGTCCATTATCACCTGTCAATCAATAGATACAAATAATGCGAGGGAAGGATATAAGAGGCTGAATACTTGAGTGAAAGTAAGTGTGGAACTCTTCAAATCAGATTTGCGGATGATCGAGCATAGTTTAGTCAGTCAGCCAAAATTTTACACTCAATACTTAGTGCCTTGAAGAATGTGTCTGAAGAATCACTCATCCCACTCCATCCGTGGATTTCTAACTGTAGTCTTAGTGTTCCCATTTTGCATTAGTGATTTCTGATACGCCTATTGTGGGGCTTCTCGTAAGATTCTCAAAAGTGAGTAAGGTCCGCAAAAATTGAATGCAGATTCCATTCTAGAAACATTGAACTCTCTGTGGAGTCTTAAAAACTTATTTTCTTTGCGTATTTTTTAACAAAATTTATTACTCGGCTGTTACGATATGGGCGTAAATTTAGGAAGCAATAAGTTATGCCATGCTGTCAGAAGCTCAAGAGATTCAAACAAGAAATCGTGACATTAACTGACCTCTTGTCTCAACGCTACAGTTCTTACTATAGGTTAGTATTTGACCAACTTTGTTGGAGTGGGCTAGGTTGCGGTGGAAAAAAATTTTAACACTCACATAATCATATGTAATGTTATTGATGTGTATTAATCGTAGTCCTCCGGGATGTTCCCTCCTCCCTCTCGGTCGTCTGGGTGGCTTTTGAATCTCAACTATGGTTCTTGGCGACCCCGCCGCTGCCCCCCGAGGCAACCTTGCTTATTCTCCCGGTGGGAGGGAAGATGAATGGCGCCCGCGATCGTAATTAGGGTGGGAGGTATCGAGATTACTTATGGATGACGCACCCCCATGAATGATGACGCTCTGAGATGATACCGATACATAATGATTGATAGGACAAATTGCAATCGGCGGGACGCTTGCATCCCGTCGATCCCCTCCTCTCGCTGCGAACTCGTTAGATTGGTAGGCTCAGGCGGTTTATGTTAACCGCATTAATTAGGTAGGGATTAATGGGTTAATTAGATTCATTACAAGGATGATTGAGTTAACGTGGGAATCGCACTGAATCCTTTCCCTACCTCTTCTCGGCGTCGTTTCCCATTCACCCCTTTTAATTCCACCTGTCGGCGGGACGAAGAAGGAATCGACTTACGATTATAACCTGTTGTGTCAATTCATTCGATTCCTAAGGGCGTAGGGATGGGGGGAGGGATCAGAGGTTCGTTCGGGAAGAAGCGAAGATGCCTGAAGATCGATAAGCATGGCTTCACCGCGAAACTCACCGCTTTTAGGTTCAATCCGTGGCGAGGCCAGCCTTGCTTTGGTATTTGTGCTTCCCTACCATCCCATTCATCCCTCGCCTCTTCGGTGTAAGTAACAAGCTGCGTCCCAAATTGGCCGAGGGTGTTGGCGGGCGGCGGGGAGTTAGCCGCTCGGAGGGAAATGGGACGGAGACCGCCCATCCGATTGCCTTGACTTGGTTAGTATTTCAACGGAAATGCATGTTTTTAGGTCCCTGAACACGTTTGGACCAATTTCCGAACGGTGCCCGCGGTCATAAGATAGATTTTTTGTGGAGTCGATAACTGAAAAACTATTTTCCTGAGCAGGTCGAAATTTGATATTTAACATAATTATTTGATGTTATTAGTTGGTGTAATGGTTCGAATTCTGGCAAAATCTACCCATCGAAAGTGTCAATCTCTACCTTTGATCAAAATAGGACGGGACCCACCTGAGACCCGCCGCCCCAATAAAATAATGGGAAAATAGTGATAGATTTGAGAACTATATTTAATAATGGTTACCGCGAAAAAGTTTTAGTTTGCTTATTTATACATGAAAGTATAGAGTTAAATATATGGGTCTTGAAACATCATATGGGTTGTACTTACTTTTCTTATTCTGTTCGCCATCCATCGTATCTCGTACGACAAATTTATTAAACGACGTTAATATGTGGATATTTAGTATATTTTTAGTGTTTAGCTTGCTCACCTCATTATCATCGCCGTCTCATTCTCCTTAATAGGGAAAATTCCGAATCTATTCCACCCCGAACTAAAGGGATTTTTAAAAAACTTAAAAAGAATTTAGGAATAAACTGTAACGGGATGCTTTCGACAGCATTCTTTCCTTTGTCCTGCACCGAAAACTTTTAATCTTGTATCATAAAAAAGAAAAAACGCGCGGAGAAAGTTATTTACTGGTCCCTTCAAAATATTCGTATTTCGAAATATTTCGGCCGGTACTGGTGACCTTTCAATATGCGTGAAATGTAGGCTTTTTCCTCGGAAAATCGCGGCTTCTAACGGGAGAAACGGGAACTCGTCTTCGCAGAATAAAGAGGTTTAATTGCAAGTGAGGGTTTTGAGTCATTATTTGTTTATATATTTTATTTATGTACAGTCTATTAATTGGGATGTGATTGAGATTATACAGTTCATTCTTCCACTTTACAACCAACACCCATGGCCTAGGTTGAGGAAGACCCACCCAAGCGGGAATCGAACCCGCGACATATGGTTTGGCAGGCGAGAACGTCACCTCACCGGCACCGGTGCCGGCATATTTGTTTATGCGATAATTATACCCCTATTCGTGTGGCACCGATCGATATTCATTCACTGAGCGGTGATGGTGTTAATTAATGTGAAGAATGTGCGTTTGTGGGTGCTGACTCTTAAAAGAGGGCCGAACTTTTTATGACTAAGTACCAGAGAACCTCGGTCACGGACCATCGGCAATCTTTCAGGGGGAAAGCGCATCCCTACGGAAGCGTTCTCAGCGACTGTGGAATCATGGCATCGACGATGTGAAAAATGAGTACGTTCACAGGGGAATAATGTTGAGAAGTGACTGTAGCAGTTAACTTAATGGCTTTCGTAATTAGTTATTAATAATTAGGAGACAATGAAAAATCAATTCAAAATAAGTATTTCAGTGTTTATCAGCTAACTCATCGCGAAATTCACGTAAAAATGAGTTCGAATCCCCTGATGTAATCCAAAACTGCAAAATAAAGGTACTTGTAACAATGAACGTACACTTATGTAACGTAAACATAAAAAATATTCATTAACCCATGCTATACTTACGTACGTACGTCCATTTAACAGTTATTCCTATATCTATTTCCGTTAATCAACTAGTATTTCCGTATCACAGCATCCCTCTTACCTCACCCATTTACATATGCACTAATAATAGGCATTATTAACATTTCTGTATATTCCATTTACTTGAACAGATCTGTAATGCACCGTTAAAATTATAACAGAGTAATGATAAACATTATTGAGATGTATATTACGCCCCTTATACAGGAGCGGAATAGACTCAAAAAACAAAACATACTGCCACTCTTCTTAATTTTTCTGATCACTACACATGATAAATAGTTACAGCCAGCCTAAGTATAAAGGACTGAAGCCTTAGGCAAAGTTATATTCCTAAATGTTTCCAAGACTTACATCATTAACTAATGAAATTAGTAGAATTTTGTTCTAGGACAAAACTCATTTCTTGATATCTGTTTTACTGAATTCTCTCGTCTCCGATTGTAATTCACACGGAATCTGATGAAAGTTGTTAGTTTTTAGAAACATCAATTGTATTTGTTTCCACTGAATTCAGTCGTATGGTGGAAGGATTTTTCACGTATATTTCAAATCGTCTATATTAACCTAAGCTCGTTATCAGTTTATCAAATACGTGAAGCGGAAAAAGAAGAAAAATGTAGGCATTAATATAGATATTAAAATATATATATATATATAATAAACCATGATGAGGCCAAACTTAAGGTCATCAATCACAATCTCTGCGTCTGTAGCAATATATTTTGAAAGGCGTGGCGTACTTACATATGGAATCACCTGCAGGTTATATCGTGATAATTATATGCGCTGATCAATTCGAATTTCAGCTAATCGAAATATCAAAAATCGCCGCGTCAGTCACCTTCTGTTGCATCGGGGATTGAAAGTAACCTGACGTCAAAGGTCATATTGCTTCGTTCACTTATCCATGAACAATTAAATTGGCAAAATCGCTATATTCATATTCGACGATCCGATGTGTTCACGATTCGCTCACCATATAACCTAAGCCCATCCCTCCGATGTGCTGTTAACTTCCAGTAACATATTCCGTGAAAATTGTAAACGCCAAGAGACATATATCTTTATAAAATCGTTATCCTCTTCCATTTTAATCAGCAAACGGGCAATTGCCTAGTTTTACTTTTGAAATTTAGTTTTATCCTTCGTCAGACTATTTTGCACTTTTTGAGGGTTTTGTGAAAACTAACCATCTATCACAGAAAAGAATATCGGCCATTTTAATGGCCATTTTCAATTGTCTTTGTGAAGCATAACCATTTGTGGAGGCATTTCCATTGGAAATTGGACATTGGAAAATGTTCCACTCTAACTTTATGTATTTAGATTTCAGTTTTACTTTGGAATAATCTTCGTTTTTATTGATTATTGGGTATTAATTGTGATGGTGCGGTAGCTAACCTACTGGCTTCCCATCCAGAGGACCCGGGTTCGAACCCCAGGGGTAGAAGATATTTTTCACTGGTATCTCGATCCCTATTTGAGGGTACTTTGAGTGAGCACGTCGGATGGGAGTCAAGCTCCGGACCCCTAATAGTAGGCTAATGCCAACGCCGGGTTTCTCTCCACCCTTCATCATTTCCTGTCCATCCCTAATGGCGCAGCTGTCGTTCCCTTCCCCTAAAAAACTAAAACAATTGATTATTTCTGCGCGCCCTAAGTTTTGACCATCTTCGCTCTTTCTTCATTTCTTCTTTCCACAGCCGTGGAATCGTCTCCATATGTTTTGGCGAATTGTCATGCCGCACATTTAACTTATTTTTGAAGTATTTTGATGAATAAACTCGTGAATAATAACGCATTTGAATTTTCAAAGCGGTGGCCCACGCCATGTGTATTGTCTCTCTTTGACCCCGGAAGAAATAAATCACAAACCTTAAGCTTTCTCACCTCAAAACGAGGACACTGATAAGGGCTTGGTCATTGTGAGGCGGTTCCCAGACAATCCACGCGCGGTCACCGCACCGATTCGATCGAATCGTCAATCGGATTGAAAGGGGTCGGGGAAGCCCGAAATGTCACGCGTTTCGCTCGCTGTTAGGAAGAGGGTAGGTGGGATATGCGAAGGACGCGGGATCGAGTTGTGAACGTTTACCCTCGTTAAGGGGAAATAAACGTGCACTTGGGAATTTTAAATTTATTGTACAAAAATTAGAAGTTTCCATAAGTGAATTCAGGCATATTAATCCCATAGTTACAATACTAAATTTACATAATTGCCCTTTCTTGCCAATATTGTGAAAAGTAATACTACAGTACACATGTGTTTCCCGGGCCTACTAAAGACACGAGTTTTCTGTCATTCCAGTGGTCATGGCTATTTTGACGAAAGTCAAAACTTATAAATTTGTACTATTTGCAACATAGTGCCAACAAATATCAAATTTAAAACGGCTAAAAATTGACTTTTGTAATTCTTACACATTACGTTGCGTTTGAAATTGCATTCATGTGAATTGTTATTTGTATGGTGATTTTTGGTGACCAATCGACTGTAACTCGACCGGAAGTGTGTTATTTGTACACCAACGCCCGTAATTTGTAATGTCAGTAGCCTCAAGAATTTTTGAAATAATAAACATCACGTCATGCCATCTACTATCTAATAATATTATCGGGATGTCGTGATGGTTAATGTAATGACTTCTACTTCAAGGGCGCGGCTTCAAATCCCGGAATTTGCTGGATTTTTCACTGGTATCCCGATTTCTTGGAGCGCTACTCGCATGTAGAGAGCGAGTGCTTCAAGTGACGTACACTGTAAATAGGATGGGACGCTGGGTTGTGAATCCCTTGGCGCCTTTTGTAAAAGAGTAGGTCACTACCAACTCAGGGTTTCTCTCTACCCTTCCTGCATTTCCTGAACATTCTACATCAAACAAATAACTCACCTATGCCTAATAGCGCAAATGATCCCAGCTGTCGGTCGCCTCCCCTAATAAATACTACTTTCTATTTGAGTGTATGCGTGTAGATAACATTAATGTTCAATAACATTATTATGGCGAAATATTTTATAAAAAATATATGTGATGGAAGCTCATCGTTATGTCTTTACGATGATTAGATGAGAAATACAAATTTTCACAGACTTAAGAGTTTCATTTAAATTATGTGTTATCCGACGATATTTGTTCATTCATCGCATTTTCAATAACAAGGGTATATTTTCAAATTCAGATTTAGTAATTGGGTATGCTTAAAATAACGGTTACATCTCCTTAAAGCAGACTTGCTTGAAAAAAAAAGAGGAGCGGGCTGCTCAATCACTCGATCCGACCCAGTCGACGGGGAAAGATTTCAATCGAAAGGGGCGGTCTCAGGGGAGGGAGGGTGGGGTTAGGATCGAGGAACGACCGCCCACTTTCCCGGATGGTGCTGACGACCCCGCCGATAACGAGCGGTGGAGGGGGGAGGGAGGGGAACGCTGCGCTCCTCGGCGAGGAAGGGTAAGGAAGACGAATCCTCCCCGGCCCAAGCCCCCTTCCTCCCTGGGGAGAGAAAGGTGGGCATGAAGATCTCTTCTCCCTCCCCCTCCTTAAGTTTCATCTAAAGGAGCAATTATCCAGGGTCATTGTCTGCGTAATATTCACTGTCTACCTTCACTTAGGCTCGAAAGTCTTTTACTGATGTTTTTATAATCATTCGATGGAATTATAATTCCAATTCAAGTTGATCGTTTACTCTCATTTCGAAAGTAAGATAATCTTCATACATATTCTGAATGTGAGTATTTATTTTTCTTTTAACATTAAAATTACCTTACCGCCACCAGATACTTATTAATAGTTATGGTATTTTTGTTTCAATATGCATTATTTGTATTGGCTTGAGAAAGTCGGATGTAAACTATATCTGTTTACATCACGGTTGAATTAAAGTGAATTTTTCCTTCCTTAAAGTATTAAAACAACTATTGTTAGAGAACAAATATGCTTGCACAATAAAGTTTCTATTTTTGAGGTTATCAGAATGAATATTTTGGATTAAATAATATTGTTAGGTATTAAAATCAAGTATTGCAGCGGACCGAGAGGGGACAGCCCCTTCGGAGGAAAATGGGGCGCGGGGATCCGTCGCTTGCCGACCCTACCGGCGTTAAACGTTAGTGTGTCAAATCAAAAATTATAATTTTCACGTAACTATTAATCTAACTCATTGTTTGTTTGTTCTTAATTTTTTAACGCGACTCATTAATTTTATTAGCATTAAATTAATACAAAACTGTAGACACAACAAAATTATCAAAATGCGGTCATCAGGAGAATGATTTTAGGTTGGGACCAATGCGAGAGAAAAGGAGAGAGTACATGAGACTACAGCTTCAATAATTGCCAATTAAATCTTATTTTGAGAAAGATTAATTCCAGTCAGTTTCTATTACGATTAATTGTTATAGATAAACGGACAGTTGTTTTGGAAAAAGTTTTTGTGGGAGTAAGATATATTTGTCAAATAAACTTGAAGATTAACTTAGAGGATATTTCTGATTTAAATTTAGGAAAATTAATGTTACCAGGATAAAACTTGGTTTAACTAGCTTAAAATATATTCAACAGCTTAAAAATATTATCAACTTCACTTATTTAATTTTGTACAGTTAACCTTCCCATGGCCAGCCACCCTACAAGATTAGACATCCCGACATTGCCTCTTCGCACCACTTCACGTCGTTTTTTTATTCCATGAATCGCAAATTAAGCTTTAAATAACTATTTTATTTGCAACGATTGTAATTTCAATTGTTTAAATGGGCCCAAAAATGTAGAAAGCCCAAGAGATGACGAGCTACTGTAGGACAGAAAGAACTTCCTCAGGAAGTCCGACGACGGATTATCTAGTGTACGCAACGGAAAATGTGGTTTCAGGGCGTTAGAAAGACGTGAGGAAAGAAGGTGAAGGAGATGGGAGTGTATAAAACGGGTCCTCTCACCCAACCCGCCCACGTGGAGAATGAGAGTAAACACGGTTGGCTGGCGCGGTTGGGGGAGGGCCATTCGAAGGTGACAGCCGTTTGGTGGATGTGGAGCGGATCTCCGTCGCGTGCCGCCCCCCCTCCCCACTCGGAGAGCGGGGGATTGGGCGGGATGTAGGGCGGGGGAATTGGGAGAATCCGGGAGATCAGCTTTTTGGGGCATGAGACGCGTGACGCTCCGGCGAGCTTCGCGGGTGAATAACTCAGCCCCAGCACGATTCTTCAGGTAGGCGGCGAGGTGGAGGGGAAGTACACACTACTCTCGTGAATCGTCGAACGTGTACAATTGGGGAGAAGTGTGACCAGGAGTGGTCACACGTTCGGTGTTGGTGTCATGCACCCAAGACGCGAGTGCGCGTTACGCACTACTCATATTATTATTATGCACTTGTTTGGCAATACCACCACAAGAAATCGAAGGGTTACGTGCGCAATATTCATGATTACTCATTAAACTTGGGAAATTAGTTCGTAGCTTAATATTCTGTGGATAATCTTCATTTAAGGTAATATACCAATGAAAGGTAGGTGTTGGCTGTCCAAAACGACTATTCCTAAGTATTGTGAGAAATTATTCTGGTACAACCTTAATTTTTTCGCATCATCTACAGGCCAGGCATGCATGCTTTCTAAAGAGCCCCTTCCTCTATCCCGCATACCAAACAATCTTCCCTTCTATATCTTCAAAATCCTATCTTTCAAAATCTCCTCAACCATGTTGTAGGTTTCTTCGGATTTCACCTATTTCTTCTTTTCTTCTCACCGTATTTAAAACTTCGATAGGTTGGTACTTGAGTTTTAATCTATCGTCAATTGACGTTTTATATCTTTTTATAGTGATTAACTGAGTAAAAGCTTCAAAATCAACACACAGTCGTTCATTCGATTTGTTGGTTTAGACGTTACCTATTAACCAACTAAGAGCGAGAAAAATGTCACATTTGAAATACATTGGTCACTTCTATCCCATGCATAGCATTAGTTCTCATAGTGATTCTCTAAGGAGCGTGGTGACTAATATGGTCGGACCATATTAGCAACTAAGACTGAATTTTGTTTCGATTCTGGAAGTGTTTGTAGCTCTGACTATGTGGTCCGTAAGTCGAGGAGTTAATATTTTTCCAGGTATTCCTATACCGGGTTCTTATTATTTCTCTATCATTGCGTTCTCAATTTACATGTCCAAGATCGAAGAGGATCGTAAACATTCCTTGCCCTTTCTTTATTTTAGCATCTCTACTTTCGATTACTTACTCTTCTGTCGATTGAATAATTGATATACAGCATAATGTTCCAGGCCATGTTATATTCCGAACGAACTAGATGAGCGATGACAATCTATTCATTGATTACTGTTTCCTTATTGTCTTTTCTACGACAAGCCTATAAATACCTTCTCTACTTACATATTTTCAGTTCAAACTGTAATTCACTCGACTCGCTTTGCTTGTTTGCCCTAGTCTCGTCAGCCACGCCCCCTATCTCCCTTCAGTCTTTCTAAATGCCGTTGAGCTTCACGATGTATTCTTTAGGCTCTGCAGTTCTGAAAAAGTTTTGTGAATAATGGTATTAAGTCGAAACTTAATTCAAAATTAGTACACCGTTGCAATCATCAATCATTTTATTGCATCATTGAGGTAAAGCACTCTCAAATGTTTTGGTAATGTCCATGCTAGAGCCTATTTATAAGGATAAAATTTGCCTATTTTGGAGTAGCACTTAGATTAAAAATAACTCCTCATAGAATCCCAATGATTTTTCACTTCCCTTGTTCTTCTATTCCAACTGTGTTTTGTCCTCATTGAATCACTTCGAAGTTTGTTTTCCAGCTTCCCGCCGTTTCCGTTTTTTTCTTCATCTCTACTTCTTACATAAACAATATTCATCGTGCGAGGTGCATATTTTGATATCCGTCTCCCTAGCATTCCGTTTCAGGAATATGATCATTCACCACTAGGCTCACCGCAAGGTTCGTGAAATTACTCAACCTCATTATATTACGGGTATATTCATCATTCTTTTGGACATTATGCCTATTCCCACTTTCCGCAAGGTTCATTCGCAGAATATCCTGCAATTGCCCTGTGATAAAAGTTCTTGTTGTTTAAAAGGCCATATTGTTTAAGTTTTGCCTAAGACATACATGACACCGATAAATATCGAGATCTCTCAATCACTATCTTGTTTGAATTGACCTTATCTTCCAAGTCCCACCCAAAAAATTGTTTATTACACTCGAATGGTGTACAAATATCGTACAATAAAAACTGATTATATTTTTATAGTGACATAATTTATTATGTAGTGACCTAATATTCTGTTGTATTGTTTTTTATCTTATGTAATGTGTATATGGTGCATGTTGTATTGATTTTGAACCCAGTATTTCTTCAGAGGTAGCCATTGCGAGTTGAAACCTCTTTAGTTCGCCTACGCCGACTTCATCTTCATAATAGCCTGCAGGCCGCCGTAAGGGCATGTGGCAGGAGGTCTTAGGCCACCAGCCATACGTGCACACTCCCACGACACCTCTACACAAATATTAGTGTGATCATGTACTGGAACAAAGTAAATCACAAGAAATAAGATACTTTACATGCAACAATTTGCAAAACAGGTTAAGTGTATTAAAATCATACGTTAGGAGTGTTAAAAAGAAGCAAGATATAGACAAAAATGTGTAGAGTACTAATGCTAATTATCTCCTACGCGTCTGCGGTTATATCTATTTTGGTATCAAACGATACGAGGAGAAGTTCTCATGATGATGGAAAGCCCTTTCATTAAAAGTATTTCTTCGCATTGCAGAAGAGGAAAAAATACATAGGTCTGGATTATTTGAAAGCTACTTTACATTCATCTTTGAGAGATAACCACGATTTCACGGAACCCAACGAAAAAAACGTGTCTCATTTGCATTTCTTTGTTACCTACCTCTGGGTGGCAACCAATGGAATTTAAAATATTTCTAATAGTGCTCTTGACGTTATTCGACCATCTTCTCTGGCAATGGCAAGGGTGATGTTAATGCTTTCCCCCATAAGAGCTCCGGGTTATGATCTGATGAAATTGATTTAAATAAATATTTTAAACCACCTTCTTGATTGGCCATAGTGAAAAATGGACTCCCCATAAGCCTACTGTGGCATTGTATAGCTCTCGGTGGACGGTTTTTTAAGCGAGAGCATAATTTTAACTCAGCATCGCGTGCTACCTCTATCATTCTATATGCTTGGAACGCAATGCTTTTTTCCGTACCGTCTGCTGCAATATGCGTGATCTCCACCTTGAATGAAAAGAATTAAGCTTCTCACCACTCTCCAAATCATGATACTTATAAAAATGTCCTAGATTTGCCAGAATATCCCACCCGAGTACTGCGTACAGTACACGGATACGGTTTCGTCCAGTGCACTTGTTTATTTCGTAGCAACCTTTAACATATATGTAGGTTAAATAATAGGTTAAAACAACGCCTGCAACCGAAGAGCGCCCTCTTTTCACGTGAACATCGCGGAAAAATAATAGCAATTCGTTTTAGCCGACGTAAATATGAAATGTTTTCATATATTCAACTGATAATGGATACTTGAGGATCTTTGGTCCCTCACGGCTAAAGAGAAAGAGCTAAAGTTCAGCAACTAAATAAAATAAAATTTTCCCGATGTGAACGTATCATACAAAAAATCAATATACATATACGATAAATGAATATTCATTCGTTTAGCCCTTCAGTCTAAAGTGGAGTTCTTCCTCATTGATTTTTGCTGTGCCTGCAGATATTACCGGCAATTCTTCGCTGAAAGCACATCTGTGAGATGGAAACATTAATTCCCAATCAATGTGTTGTTCAACGAAAACATATTCTACCAAAATGCCGATTTTATTGTTCTGTATTTCTAGTCAAGGGTTATTATTTGTTTTAATATCGGTACATGGAGCTTAAGTCACTTTCAGGTGTGTTTTTTGCGCCCGTTTTCTCAATTGCTAAAAGTTGTCGACGACTAAATGTGCCCTTCTTGCCTGTTTTTACTGAATTTTTTCTCGAAATATGACGGGGTTTCATTGAATTACGTTTTTTTAACGGGGTCCTAGGGAAAATATTGAATGTCCTGACAGGCATAAGTATCGTACATTACGTCGAAAGAACGACAATTCGTGACGAATAAATTAAAAGAAAAAGTTTATTCGCGCATAGGATAAAGACGATATCCAAGTAGTAGTATTGTTGGGGAGGCGACCGACAGCTCAGGTCATTTACGCCATTAGGGATGGATGGGAAAGGATGAAGGGTGGAGAGAAACCCGGCGTCGGAATTAGCCTGCTCTTAACGAAAGGCGCCAAGGGATCCGCAGCTTAACGTCCCATCCGACGGACGGCGTACTCACTCAAAGTGCCCTCCACAAAGCACCTCAAGTAGGGATCGGGATACCACTGAAAAATATCTGTCGCCGCCGGGATTCGAACCCGGGCCCTCTCGGTGGGAAGCCCGAACGTTAGCCACCGCACCAATCCGATCCCCGAAACGGAAAAAACGAATGCTCGATCTAAACATTTGGCAGTCTCCCTTATTTTGCCACTGTTATCTACCATGCCTATGTAATTGGGGGGGCTGAATTATTTCTTCTATGAGGGAAAAGATTGAATTTAGGTTAAATAAAAAAGCGTTTTTAGCCGCGTCTACTTATCAATCCAAACACATTTTTTCTATGAAAAGTACACCACCTTGAAATATTAAAAAAAATATTTTGGTGGCATTGGAACGCACAGAATGAAATCAAATGTATTGAAATAATGGCTGAAAGAATGAAGTAGTAAGATCCTGAACCTCCCTGTACACTTCCCGTTGCGGAGCGTAATTAAATGACTTCCTCTTCTCCGTAAAAGCCTCGCGTAAATAAAGGACAACCCCTTTCAAAGGCCGCGGTGGTAACATTTTGAATCCGACGGTAGTCCTTGCGTGCGGGAGGGGTCGGGGATGGAAGTTGGCGTGGGGCAGGGGAACTTGGGGCGCTCGTATGTAGAGATGGTATGGGAGGGGAACGGCGTCTCGCCGACGGAAGGTCGCCCTTTGTTTTCATTTGCCCCCACTCTCGAGCGAGTGGAGTCTGCGAGGATGAGTTGGAGGGGAGTACCTCTTCACTCACTCTTCACCCACCCCTGCGAGTTTTGCGTATACTGCATCCGTCCCCTCTCCTCCGGTTCCACACCCACACACGTGCATGTGTTCCCCGCTCTTTGTTTGTGTGGTTTCCGTCGATGGCGCAGCAGGAATGTCTCGCGGTCTTCTTCCCACGCCCCTCCTCCCACACTTCCTCCCCTCCTGTTCCCCCATCCCACCTCTCGTCTCGCAGGCTGGGGCGACGATACAAACACCCATTCGCACCCATCCCTCTCCCTCCGTCCCTCCGCGGACTAAATTTAAAGCTCCATAAATACTGGAGAACTCGGATACTCCGTGGCAACCATTTCCACCGTCAGCGAGGGTGGATGGATGATGTACCAGCAACCGTAATCAGCGGAAACAGAGTGTGTAAGGGGTGTAGGGCACGCTCTTAATACTACTCGCTCGGACACAATGGCACCTTCCTCTTCTACGGAGAGAGGAAATCTCTCTCCAAGGGGCTGAAATGTTTTTCATTAATTTATTTATCCAAATTAAATTACTATTGAAAAAATAGCCACATAGCATTGGCTGAGTCGGAGAAAAATTAGTCTAAGGCGAAGGATATTCCATAAAATGATTCTTATGGTGAATATGATGGAGTTTATTCAGTAAAACATGTATAATTAAACAAAAAGTATACAAAAACTTTGAGTGGGTCTAGGTGATCTCAGAATAATCACGGAGCGACTATTGAGAGGATCGAGAAAGGTGGAGTTTCAGTTAAGGAGAACCGTCGGGCTTAGTAATCAAATGATTGAGGAGGTCTTATCAAAAAGTGATTTCCATTCATTCGGAAACGCTTTTTTGGAACACAAGTACCTTGTTGCGAGAAAAACGAAACTTAAAGGTGTTATTTCCCTTCAGAAGATCTCTTCTTTTGAAGAAACAGTAAGTGTATCGAAATTTGAACACGAATCATTGAATGTTGTTGCGTTTGAAACAAGTTAAAATCACCTGGCATTGTTGAACTTAATAAATTTTCACACCTGGTTACATGGCTCCGACTAATCGATAATATTAATGTTTAGCTGATGCTGAACGCTGGTTATATATCATTTCATTAGATGACACTCGTACGTGGCAACTATTTGGGGTATATGGGACAAAACGTTAATTGAAGAATTGAGAGAGGTTCAGAGAAAACCCTTTATGGGAAGAGAGTAGGTAAGCCAACAGCTATGTTGGAGGGATTACTTGAGGAGTTTCATCATTCCAAAGAGAGCAGGCAAGATAAAATAGGAGAAAGTCGCCTGGGTTCTCTTTCGACGCAGAGGAAATTATTATGGTCCCAAATAATATTGGTAGATTCAACCTCGGGAAGAAAATAAAAGAGATAGACACGTTTACCTACAGATTCAAGTGCGCAATCTTCCTTCTCACGATAGGAATCATAAAAACATCAAACCCAAGTACCTTTATGTTTTTATTTAGAAACCAAAGTTTAATTATTTTGGTGAACACTCTAATTATTACCTGATATATACTGACATGTATACGTGTGAGTGTTTGCTTATGTGAGGAATTATATATTCATACGCATTTATGAACTAACAGTTGTGTATTCATTGCCGATGCCCCAACACCTCTGACTACACCCCCTTGCGACGGCTTGAGGGTCAATTGCATAGATTGAGTAGTTATATATGTAGCTAGCTGGTTAAACTTATGATGGTGGAAAGAAAATGTTGGAGGAGATACTGAGAGCCAACGGGATGTTTAAGGCCGTGATAGAAGGTAGAATGTTAGGTAAGCATAACAGTGGGAGGAAGAGAACAGAAAGAATGTAGGGGAAATAAGAGGGAGTTAACCTTGCTAAGTATTACAATGCAGTTTTTAGAGATCGTCAAATGATTGTCAATATTGAAGGAATAAATTTGGCTGTATTTTTTCCGTTCCATTACAGGTAGGCTATTGGAACATCTTATTTTGCAGCACACTGAAACGCCGAACCATTCGAAAGACATCCGTGACAGCTTCCTCCCTTCGCACAAGGGCTAGGTGGTTGGGGATCGTCATAGGATGCATAATGAATTTGACGAGGGCCTTTTCATCCCTCTCCCGCTCACGACAAAGCGGTTCCAATCACTTGGCTTCACTCCGGAAGGGGAGCGCAACCCTCTCTCCTCTCTTCCGTGATCCCACTACACGTCTCACCCCAACCATTTCCACCCTTTATTCAATCCCTCCCGCACCTCGCAAACTCCGTACAAGGTCGTTCCTCCTTCGAATGCCCTTCCTTTCACTCTCCCTTTCTCTCTCACGAGCGCGCGCGCACATACAACTCTAACCGCTTTGGCCTTCAATGGGTTTCGTCCATGTCTTTTGTCCTTCCACTTCCCTCCCCCTTAACTCCCCCCTTATCAAGTCTAAAAGCCAGGTTCTCCGCCACCGGGTGGCGTGAGAACTTTCAACCTTTCCCCGGGGCGCCTCACCGACTCCCACTCGTAGCCGAAAGTGGTGTGAGGAGGGCGGGGGACCGCGTCACGTTGAATGAAACATCCCGTAAATCCGTTCGATGGGGTAGGTCATCTTGGTCAGGTTTTGATTTCGAAGTCAGATGAGGTAGCTCACCTGTGATGCCATTGTTCGCGCCCCGTCTTTGAATCTCTCTTTCTGGGGTTATCGAGGCGTGCCCACATCTTGTGAAGGCGTTTATGTTTGAGCATTTTCACATTTGTTTTCTTTGCCGAATCGTGGGCGTGGCTTACGAGAATTTTTCCACGTCAACAGCTCTTTCGCATACACGGTGAGATTCCGATGCAAGCTCCACGAATCGTTTATTGCGATTGTATTCAATGAAAACTCAGATAACCGATGTTACCATTCGTATGTGCCTCATTGGCGTTATATTTAAAACGTTTCAAGCACAGCTATGAACTCCTATTTCATCTGGGATGGTATGGAAATGAGTGTTCTAGAAGAAAGTTATATCTACTCGTATGTTCATTTACGTATACACTTTGTTAGCTGCCTATTGTCTAAGGCTGTTCATCAGGTGCCCCATTCCCACATATTTCACGCATCCATACTGTGTATTTAGCGTTAAGAATTAGAATTAGGTGATTATTCTGAGGCTGGATATTTTGGTGCTTAAAAATATAATTTTTCATGCAATGTATTGTTAATTGCGGAACTTCTTCCTCAAAAATATCGGCAATTAATTTGGTAATGGTCATTTATTTGCCAAATCCTTCTAAACTTTTCCATATTAAAAAAAAACCATAAACACAGTATTCAACCCGAAGGTCGGTTTGGTAGGTGATGGTAGAGCTCACCCATGTACCAAGCCCGACGGCGTGTGAATATTCACACATCAGGGTAGGGGGGCCATTTCCTTTCCCTGTGCCGGTTATGGTTTCCCAGGAAGATCTGGTACCCGAAAAATCAACTAGCTTGGGTGGAGCTGCGGGTGCCCTGAGTGCCTTGCCCAGGAATTGAACCCAGGACCCTCCGGTCAGTAGTCCAACGCTCTACTCCCTGGACTACCGCGACCCTTATATACATATATATATGCAAATATGTATACATATATTATATATCTGTATATATATATTATAACTGTATGAAATACACAGCAAATGTAAAATGAGATCACATCATATAATAAATATTTAGTTAGTAGACAAATTCTTTCACAAAATATAAAATACTCTTTTTCAGGATAAAGTTTGGCATAATTTAGTTGAGATGAGCTTCTCATAACTTAAAATTTTGAATGATAGTTAATTATAAAATTTGAAACGCACTATTTATAACCTTGACTACAATTCTGTAGCTTTTCGGGTTCCAAATGTGGTTCACCACTTCCTTCTGTATTTCAACCATTAGGAGTTCCTCACACACACGCAAAGGTAGTAAGAAATTCTAAATCCTCAATTAAGAGGCTGACAAACACTATTAGGACCATTAATGTTGAATTTCCAACACTTAAAAAATTTCCAAAAAGAACCTCACAGCGGTATGACATGAATGGAAATGCAATGGTATGAGGGTGGTCCCAGAAGTACCCCCCGGCATGACCTAGATGGCGGCAGCTCTTTGAAAAATATCACTTGTTTTTGTACTACATTGTTCAGTTTTTCCATATTATGGAAAAGTTTAGAAATTTAGAAGTAAAGAAAAAATTGAATTTAGAAGTTTATCAAATTTTGACAGATTATATATCAGCCCAAATTTTATAACATATTCTTTACTAAATAGTTTATTTTATGCCGCATAAAGATTTCAACCATCACTTTTGTTCCTTAGATATTTAATTTATTTCATTGACTTCTTCTTCTTAAATTCAGCACAATTCTGGATATGTTATACATTAAAGTTCGCCATTTTTCCTGAAACAATAAAATTAAACCGAATTGAAAGAAAAATAAACGAATAGTACGTATGGTAGGAGAATAGAGATAGTTGTTAAGATAGAATAGATTGGAATAAATATGAAGCCAGAACACTTGGATTAAAGAGATACTGAGATGCAATAGGACACTGAAGAATAATAATTGAAGCGAGTTAGGAGAAACAGTATTAGCATTTTGAATGGTATTAAGGGAGGGATGCAGAGCTTAAGTACGAAAAATGATAATATATCCGAAGGCTGTTCGATAAAGAGTAATCATAAACCTTTTTATTCGCATAATTTTTCATGCCAAACTTTAATTTTATGCTATACTGTTTATTTTATGTTATACTCTTAGCAAATGTATACTGTATGTGTAATGTTTATGTGGTAAAGTCATTGATTTATCTCCACTATTGTATCAGTGGCAGCCGTTGCAATTTGGAACATGTTCATTTCGCCTGCACCTGCTTCAAATGATGCAAAACGCTTTCCAGAAAGGCGTTTCTTAACTTTGGAGAACAGGAAATGGTCACATTTCTACGTTTGGACGAAAAGGAAAATGGGGAACACACTTCATTACATCGATTTTCGCGAGATAATCGAGATTTCGCGGAACCCATCACGTGCATACTGGAAGCCGTCTCGTGTGCAATGTTCTCCTGTCCTTGAAATTGATTATCTTCCCACTTTAAACATTTAAACCCGTCTTCTCATTCCTCTGTAGAGAAGAACAGACTCTTCATAAGGCTCTTGTAGCATTACACAGGCCTCGGATAACGATTAATAAAGGCAAAAGCAAAATTGCAACGCAGCGTCGCGTGGTGCCTCCATCGTTCCTGCAGGTGAACTGAAAATGTTTCAGCTTACAACGGCAGCCGCTGACAGGGTACTGAATGAAAATCATTGAAATTTGTATCAAATTTACACTGAAATTAAACTAAAATAATAGCATTAAATTAACATTGTGCACAATAAATCATTCGGTTAAAAATTATGATCCTATCTACTACTCTTTAGAGACATAGACACAATATCGGATGGTTCAAGGAATAGGGACTAGTACTTAACATAGGCAAATGCAAAGTTTTGAAATTTTGGAACAAAATAAGTGGCGGACAGACTTTCAGCAAGTTTCAGACGAGTTTAATGAAGACACTAAAGGAATTACCTGTATTATGGTCCCACACTACTAAGGTTGATCAGACCACAAAGGTCAAATAAGGGAGATAGATTCCAGTGCAGATGGATACAAATACTCATTCTTTCCCCGAAAAATCAGGAATCATGATACCAAGAAACCGAAGTCACTTTTGAAATATTAAAAACATTTAATTTACAAGTCGGAACAAAATTAAACATTGCAAAGACTTCAGGGATATTCGTGGGTGCATGTGAATGCTAGTTAATAATATATTTATATTCATATGTGTGATTTGTAAAGGAATTTGCGAGAATATATACGACTTTGTGGCTTTTGTCTATGAATTTGTGGATTTTGCAAACGGTTTTATTCTCTTTTACGGGTGGTACCCTAACACCCCCCGCCGCACGCCATTGCGACGGCTTGCGGGGTACTATGTAGATGTAGTATTTTATTTTAAGTCAGACTTGTCTAAAAGTACAGTACTGTGTATTTCGTTGGTCCATAAAATTCTATATCGTACCCTGTAAGCCACACAATAGACTTGTCACTTGTGTGTTACGTCACTAGCCTATGGTACTAAATTAATTTCCATTGGTATGGTACCCTGCAAGCCACAGCTGAGTGTGCAGCAGGGAATGATTCAAAACCAAGTATACAACTTAAAAATTAACTTTTCTTTATTGTTAATTCCCAATATCCGTGAAAACATTCAAATAATGGGAATTATATTAACTACAGGTAAATTTACTTCGCATGTCAATATGCGCATCAATATTACTGTATGCATCCGAGACGACCTACTAAAACGTAAAAATAAGGGCAATAAACTAAAGGTTAGATGAAACAATTAAAACATGCTAATACCTAGACTGAAAAAAAGGAATGTAATTTTCTCCAGCAGTGCGGTCACGTTCAGTTAGCTTATCCAATCCCTGTAGATTATTGCGAATAGTCATATTAACAATAGGTTACTTGCTCGAATCTCCGGACATCCCAGCATCTGCGTTAGTATTGTTAGCAATAGGATTCATTTGTAAATTTAAAATATCAATTGGCGCTTGTCGGAATATAAATTCGAAAAAATTGTTTTTATCGGGTTGAGAACACGAATCATGTTAGCATAGGTAATGGGTACGAGAGGAAGATCGAAAGACGAAGGTAATTGTTAGAAAACGTTCGAAAACGACGTGTAAATTTATTCATATTTATTCATATTCTTGCATCAATAATTTATGATACGACTACTACATAGGCTTATGAAGTATCTCTTTGGTCTTTTTTTTTATAAACCATGGGCGCTGGCTTATTTCATTCGCTCCAGTCATTTGAGCTTCCAATGACCGCTTTATTTTTCAAGTATGTATTTTGAAGCGCGTTCCACTCACTGTGCTTCTTCGCCTGCTTCCCGATTTCTCTGAAAATCCTCAAAAACCCGCTTCGAGTTTGTTGTTTATTTTTAACTTCCTTCCCGCATCGGGCTCTTCTGGGAAACATTCAAGAGCGGGTATATTTTCTAAGTTCTTATTTCGCTGCATCTCCTACTACGACTTAAATGGTTTTCTTCATCGGTGAAAATAGAACCAAAAATAGTTTCCATGTCATTGTGCTAGGGGGCATTGATATAGTTAGAGGTAGTTAGGAAAAGTAGAATCGCCCAAATCAGTGGAAGGTCATTGGGATCATAGGCTAAGCTCGAGGGACACATCCCGTCTTTCGGGACCCGAGGGAGCAGCTGTACTTGGGGTGCCCCGACCGAATGTTTAAATCTGTGCGTGGCCATTGGAGAGAGGTTGAATGGAGAGAATTGGTTTCTTTCTTCGTCCTTTCCCGCACAAATTTTGGTAGTTTGGAGTGCTGTTGAGGAAAATGAGATGCGGGGGCCAAAGAGACAAACTTATGCAATTGTATTTATGAACTATATGCTCCATGAAATAGATCTTCGGGAAATTATTTCACGTCGACGTTCCAACGTAAGGATCACTTTATATCCAACTCTGTTTGCTTTGAAAATATTCAGATATTTATTTACGTCATCACTTTTCGATCTGTTATAATTTTATTTGCTCTTCTATTTTTTTTTGTTTCCCATTCAGAATATGATGCAGGGGATTGCGTATGTTGGGTAAGTAAGGTAGCCGGAGTAAAAGGTTAGGAATATGTTGGGTGGCATGAAGAAAGACGTAAAGTATAGGTTAGTATAAACGTCAGTATAGTAGTCTCAAGAATATGGTTTTTCGTGCTTAGAATTTAACTTAACTCATCTAACAGTGACGCTTGTCCTTGTTACTTACAGCTCATCCCGTATGTGTAGTATTTTATTTAGAAACCGTAGTGCATCTTCCTGTAGTTATCATTATTTCTATTTTTCGAATTATTTTACCCCACATATTATAAATAAAAATTGAGAAAATGTTATTTTTTAATATTGCATACCTGGTGCTGAATCACACCCTGCCACACACCCTAGCGATGTCTTGCAGGGTACCATTTCGGAAAATAATTGCTTTAAAATAGTTTATAGGACCATTCATAACCATCCTCTAACCGTTATTTTACTGCAATTAATAACTATAATGAATATTTTTTATAAGTTACTCGCTTTTTGTTAACTCCAAATGAAGGTACATAATTCTGTTTCTTCCCTTCACTCAGCATAGATTCATAGGGTGCAAGTATAAAGTTATTGTCTTGAGCAATTTGGATTATATTTAACTAAATGTGCACTGCATCACTCCGCCTATTAATGAACACTCCAACGCCAGGCCTGTTTAATCTCAGAATCACAATTTAGGAGTCCAAGCGATTGATGACTTGGTTTCTTTCCTAATGAACGACATTCACCACTACTCGCATGGCCCATGAGACGTTTTAGTTCTGGTGGTAATTTCTTTATCTGAAACCCCTGGGAAATTTTCGTTTATAAATCCGTTTGATTTAATGTCTCCAATGAAAGTAAAGTTGAATAGTGGTCGGAGTTAAATGCGGCGTCGTTTCTAGGACATTGTTTGTTGCACGTTTAGTCCTTTGTTCCACTGTGTAATTCATTACAAATTGGAGCCGGGTTACTTATTAGTCCGAGTGCAGTGGGGAGAGAAGATGTCGGCCAACCCGATTACCGAAGTTTGGCAGCGTCTCTGTCTAGTCTCGTGAATTAGTAACGGGTGAAAAGCCAAAGATCACACGGACAAGTTTCGTTAATAGGGAAGAATATTTATTTGTCCGCCTTCGTTATCGTTTCTTTGCCCATAGCTTGTTTCTGCATAACATATGCTTAATCTTTTCAATTGGTGTCCTGTTGTAGTTATATTTCATATGTATTACTCTTTATTTATTTTTATTTATTTATATATCCTGTAAGCCACCGATAGGGTGTATGGCAGGGGGTGAATACACACCAGAATAATTTTACCCGAACATGACCCTACGCGGTTGAACATTGTTATTATGATCCCCCATTGTTCGTGGAAAAAAATGATATCTTAAATATGTCTGTGCTACACTTAATCTCTGTAATTTTACTTACATGATTTCTTCTACCTTAATATGATGGGGGTAATAATACATTTTCAACATCACTGCTAAATAGACTCCTTTCCAATTTATGCAAGAGCTTCAATCTACCATTTAATCTTTGTTCCGTGAGTGATTCCCAGCCTAGCGCCTCTAATATTTTGGATACGCTACTAAGTTTATCATAACAACGTAAAACAAATCTTTCTCCTCTACGCTGCACGCGATCCAATTTGGCAATTAATCCAACTTCGTGAGGATCCCATAGACTTGCAGCATATTCTAAGTGAGGCCTAACGAGCGACAGATAACATTTCTCTTTGACCTTTTCATCACATTTACCTAATACTCTTCAATAAATCCTAAGTTTTTGTTAGCTTGTCCAAATATTCCCCGTAAGTTGTTCACCCAGGAGGCCTCATGGGTGAGGGTAACCCTTATTGTTCCAACATATATTGAAATTAAGAAGAGTTGCTAATATTGATAACTCATGCCCTCGTTTTTAAAACTGGGTCAGTATTGCCGAAACCTGATGTTACTTTAACCAATTGCGTTAGACATGAATTTTTTCATCGATGGATCATTTTCGTATCGAGAAGGAGGCTCGCCAATATCATAACCCCCACATAATTTCACCTATCTTACAGGCATGACTTAAATAAACGTATATAGCAGCGTCAGGCTTTAATGACAATAGCAATTGATTGGCTGGATCTTAAGATGCCCATTTTGCATAAAATGTATTAATGCGTAACAGAAATTAAATTTAAGCATAAAAATTTCTTCAGTTAGGTCGCCAGCTATACTACACTAACTCCAATAAACTTCCACGAAAGCATGGATCCCGTGGATCCAGCGGAAGGTGCGCCAGGAAGAGTGAGCAACTAGACACCATTAATAGTAGTAGTACTTTTAAGGGGAGGCGACCGACAGCTAGGATCATTTGCACCATTAGGGATGAATGGTAAAGGAGGAAGGGTGGAGAGGAACCCGTTGTCGGTATAGCCTACCCTTAACGAAAAGCGCCAAGGGGTCCGCAGTTGAACGTCCCAGACAAAGGACGGCGTACTCACTCAGAGTACTCTCCGTAAAGCACCTAAAGCAGCAAGGAATACCACCGAAATTTATTTTCCGTCTCCTGAATTCGAACCCGGATCCTCTCGGTGGGAAGCCAGTACGTCAGCCAAAACATCATCCCGATCCACGACACCATTCATGTAGCATCGATTATAAACATTGCGAATATTATACACTCACGCGTTATTAATTTCGACTAACGCGTCTTAATAATTTCGACGGAATATGGCCCCGTCTTCCTCAGAAGATACAGTAACACTGAGTAGTAGTAGTAGAGTACTACTGTGTCTTCTGAGGAAGACGGAGCTAAATGCTGTCGAAATTATTAAGAAATAACGTGAAAGTGTTAGTATATTGTTTGTTGCTGTCCAAGTTTTATATATATATATATATATAATGTATGTGTTATATATCCGGCGATGTTCATTAAATACAGAATTATGCTATATTTACTTCATAAAGTAGATTTAAAAGGAAGGCAAATATCATGCAACCTTATTCTTGATATAAATATGTCTTGGTACATTTAGGAAAAATATTTTTTCTTCAAAAATTTCGGCAAATATCATCTCTTCCTTTCTTCAGGAGGCGGCGCGCCCCTCTGCTCTATATGTGCGCCTAGGGCGCCAGACGCGTCTCTCGCCACCCAAAACGGTCCACCCTCACCTCCCTCCCTTCCAAATTGCCCCACACCTCCTGCCCCTCATCCCTTGAAGGAGTGCGAGACCTGTGGGCTAGGGGCATGCTATTTCGGGGCGCGGGGAGCGGTGGGATTCTAAAAACGGTCCAGGAGGGGGGGGGGGTGTTGGTAGAAGGGTTCGTGCGTGTGTTGTAGAGAGGAGGCAGGGTGTCCGCCGATGGCTCCGGGGGAACTGGCGGGTCTAGATCTCCGTTTCCGTCCCCTTGAGGTTCGTAGAGCATACTTTTCGAGCCCTTCGGTCGACTGATTTCTCGGCAGGGTTTATTGAATGATTGCCAATCGTATGAGTTCAGTACACACAGGCGACGAGGGGAGGAATCTAAGCGTACGCATTGTTTACATGCATCAGTAATTGAAACACGGAGAAAGGATAAATATGCTGCGATTTGGGGGCGCCGCAGAGAAGACAGAAGTCCTCCAAAATATACGATTTGCTACGGAGGAGTGGTTGATAAAGGAAATCTCGTGATAGGAAAGATTGAAATTGAGCCTTTAAGCCATTGGTTGATCTAAGGGAATATAATCTCCAAGTCAGAGTAGGGAAAGATCAATAGTTGTTGAGAAGTGTCGTTATTTTGACAGCAGGATAACTAATGGTAAAAGTAGCGAAAGAGATGTAATTGGTAAAGAAGGATTTCTAGCAGAAATAAGTAACTACTAACGGAAAATAGTACTAGTATAGACATAAGGAAGTGATTCGTTAAAATGTACATGCATATATATATATATATATATATATATATATATATATTCATTCAAACAGAAATAGGTATAAGGAAAGGGGATAGGAAAACACATAAAAGGCGAACACAGGACATGTGGGGAAGGCGGTTTTTGAGCAGATCACGAAAGTAAAAATATTTTCTTATCCGGGATTTTATGTGTTTTCCTATCCCCTTTCCTTATACCTATTTCTGTTTGAATGAATATTTGTGCGCCGTATGGCGGGATTTTCAAGTTTGAATATGTGTGTGTATATATATATATATATATATATATATATATATATATATATATATATATATATATATATCTTCGAAATAAATCGCTCTTCGGCGACGCACAAGTATATGATAACACCGATATAGATTTTTAAAACACAGAAACACAAAGAAAGGACGCTCACATTTGTAGTTTAGACGTTTTGACGGCACAGACGTCATTATCAGAATCTTCGCGTTTCTGTGTTTTAAAAATCTATCTCAGTGATTATATATATATATATATATATATATATATATATATAGTCATTCAAACATAGAAATAGGTATAAGGAAAGGGGATAGGAAAACACATAAAAGGCGAACACAGGTACCTGTATATTTGTGCGCCGTATGGCGGGATTTTCAAGTTTGAATATGTGTTTGGCCAATGTGGCTCGTCTCTTCTTCTGGCTATGCGTGCCATGAAACGCACCGTTCCTATCCTTTATAAGATCGTATGAATGCTTTTCTACTATCCTTTCCCCTTCTTGTGTCCCGTCTATTTCTCCTTTGGTGGGTGAAACAGCTCCATAACGCCATCTCTCGGGCAATATGTATCGGAGCACTTTGGCGCTTTATAAGATCGCAGATCTCAAGGTAAATCAGGTTTCCTTATTAGCTTAGGTGGTAGAGCATCCGCCCGGCAAGTGGAAGGCCCGTGGTTCAAATCCCGGATAAGGAAATATTTTTACTTTCGTGATCTGCTCAAAAACCGCCTTCCCCACATGTCCTGTGTTCGCCTTTTATGTGTTTTCCTATCCCCTTTCCTTATAATATTTATTAATTATATATATGTGTGTGTGTGTATAATATAGACACACACATACTACATCCCTACGGATTTAATGCTTGGACGAAAAGGGCAGAAGAGAAAAGAAGACGAGAGACGATGGAAACATGGTTCTAGCTGAGAATGATATAAATAACATTGATAGAGTAACAAAGGAAGAAGAATTTTGCAGAGTGGATGTAAAACAAACAAGAAAGACGAAGGCAATTAGAAGGTCATCCTGCATTACAGTAGTAGACCTAAATCCATAATTGACGGAAGCATATATCGAAGACGCAGGGGTAGACCGAGGATGGAATACAAGAAGTACAGGTTTGTTATAGGAGATATATAGGGAATAGAAAGATTAGCTTGAACAGGTCCTATAAACCAATCCTCGGATGGATAACCAGCGATGATCTATTACTATACAGTATTAGCAAAGAAAAATGGATTCTTATTTATGTACGTATTTGAAATAAAATGAAATCGAAATTCAGTGCTACTACGTTTGAATGATTGTTAAAAGTATTACAAATCCAAAACATGTGAAAGTTTTGATCCAGATTGAGCCAAATTACAGGGATATTATCTAATGCATTACAATTCTGCAATTGCAGAGTGCAAAAATCATTCGCCTTAATCAGGGTTCAGACCCGATGTCCGGCCTAGTGCTTTAATTAGTTAAACTATTGAGGCGTCCTCTTACACTCCGAAATGTTGGGGGCCTTAAAGGTACATTAGCGAATGACTCCGTCAAAAAGTTATTGTCGCGGCATCTCCCGCAATTTCTTGTAATATTTGCTAATATTTCGCAATTTCCAACCTGTGAACTTGAAGACGATTTCAAACGCCTGAATGCCGGTCCAACACCATTCAAACTAAATTGCAATGTGAGAAATGCATGCAATGGCGTATCTCCAGGATACTGAAGGGGAAAACATGGGGTCAAAATGCATGCGTGTATGTTTATCAAGTAGTTTGTGTTGCGGAAAATGTGAGATTGTTTCTGACAGTGGGATAATTATCCACCATCCAACCTTTTTGAAGAACCTTCGACGGTGAATACTGCTCAAGGGAACTGGCTTCGGTGCTCACCGGTGATGAAGCCCTTCGACGTAAATACTGCATTATTTCATACTTTTGGTAGAAAGGTTAAAAGTTCTCCGGATATATAAAGCACTCCGGTAGCTTAATTGGTTAAAGCACTCGGCCGGATATCGAGGGATCCTGGTTCGAATCCCGGTCAAGGCGAATGATTTTTACTCTCTGAAATTGTTGCATTGTAATGCACACGTAGCGGATGACTCCGTTAAAAGTTACTGTTGCGACATCTCCCGCAATTTATTTGAAATTACTCCAAATAACTTTTACATTTATTGATTTTTAATAAGAACAAATTCGCTAAAACGCATTTCCAGTCGATCACGAACTGAAAAACATCCATTTTATTACTAAAGGTTGGTGGCCTCTTGTCACACGCCTCATAAGCGGCTTGCAGGAAACGGCGTAGATGTAGATGTACACAATTCATGCATAGGTATGTTGATTACGCAAGAGTGTAGATGTCATGTAGTGTGGTAGTATTCAAAAGTGGCCTGGTAATTCTTAATTTTCAATCATCTACATTGAGTTAACAGAAAGATGAACGCTACTTTCTATTGCAGAGTAATTTAAAATTTTGTTGATACAGAGAGGTCTCCAAGTAATCAGTGAGAGCAATTATTCTTCATAATTAAAAGGATATAATTTGTTCATGTGTTAAAATTAACACAACCATTTACTTATCTACTCAGTCGTAGGGTAGGTGATGAGAAATGGATGGTCAATTATGAATAAGAACGAACGTTTCAGGATGCTCCAATTTTCAAGCAAAGAAATGAGAATGTTTACATTTTAAGGGTCCTCTTTCGTATCACGGTGAGAGGTCGGAGTGAAATTAACTACGTCGACGTATACCAATGACGGTGTTAGTATCAATAAATTTGGGTCAGAGACGCCAATCCATCTTTCTAATCCGTGAGAACCACAAATTAGAGATGGCGACGAAATGGGAGCTCGAGATATAAACTTATCAAGAGTAGTATAATTTAAGGACTTTGCTCTTTCTGTAGACATTTCGAATTATCCAAGCTGTGGCATGAAAACGGCTCGTATCTCAGGAGAATGAGCTTTGAACATTTACCACCTGTTCTCGTATTTAATGGTAGTAAAAAATAGCCGAGGAACCGAGACCTCAGCTACTACTATAGGAAAAGAGCGCAAGGGAGATTAATGGGAATTCTCTTGTCTCTGATTCGACCCAACTGATGACCTTACTCAAACTAGTCGCGATTTTGATCAAGGAGAGACCTATAAATATTCCTGGATTGCTATCTAAAGACAAGCTCACTTCGTAAATTCCGGGCGATCGACTTTATTTCTTTGGCTATTACTAAGTGCTTTCCAGTTATAAGCCACGGAGGGTGTTCCGTGGTAGCAGTGAATTTTAATCATTCACGAAAAACACATCTGAATAAGATAAGTTAATTAAAGGAAACAGCAAGCCTACGAGCAGTAATATTTGATGAGAGCGTGAAAGAGTGTGTAGAAGGGATTGGGTTGTAGAGTCCCTTGGTTTACAAAGAGAGCAGGGAGACTTTCCTAAATCTAAATTCTACACCACAAGCCGCCACTAGGGTGTGTGGTAGGGGGTGATTCAGCATCATACTTGCAGCATAAAATATTAAGAATTTCTTTATCGCTGGTTCCCAATAAATATATAAAATAATTTAATCAATGGAGATAATGATATCTGCAGGCACGTGCATAATAGTTTTTAACTGAAGATGTAAAACAACTCTCCTTGCATGAAGAGCTGCTATTAGCAAGCAGAAAAATGAAATTTTTAGAAATTAAACTTTCAAAAAAATACTAGATGCATCAGTTTTCTTTCAACACTAAGGATATAATAATGGCCCCAAATTATATCGGTAGCTTTGATTACAGGTATAAAATGCTAGAGATGGACAGTGTTACCGACAATATTCAAGTAAATGTTCTTCCGTCGGACAATATGTAATCGAACCAAATTACATAATCGAACAATATACAAATATTTTTTAAATCGACATCTATTGATGAGTTTAATTTATAAATTATTCCCTAATGTACAAGGGTGGTCTGAAAAGTTTCCGGCCTAACAAAGATACAAGACATTTTTTCTGAAATTTTCTGATTTGGAAACATTTCAGACCACCCGCGTACATTATTTGTGCTAATGAGCAAATATATTTTTGAAATGCATATATGAAGTCATATTTGGGCTAGTATGGTTGGTATTCGAACACCCCCCACCGCACGCCCTTACACGGGCTTGCTGGGTACTGAATAGGTGTAAATGTCTTTGGAAGCGGATCAATACGAATTCATAGCCTAGCTGGATCCATTAATGAGTCCGCCTAGAAATTACCGCGGTAGGTTTATTGTCATCTTATGAGTATCATTCTAAATTATCAAATACTCGTGCCAAATGCTTATTACTACTTATATTATTGCTACTGGAGTAGGAAGTTTTAACACCCTGATGAAATATTTCAGTCAAGGTTTTAATTATTTGAGATGTTTGCTTGAAATATGGTTTCATATGATTTTATGTTTTCTGTATTTTATTTCAATGGGCAACCGATTGTTTTAATATGCCTTTCTAACGCAGAAGTTTGTATTTCATCTTGCCGCCGATACATTTATTACCCTTTTAAATGTATCTGGAAATCTTTTCTTGTTGAATTGATGAATTACTGATCATATGGGTCAATTTCCCTTCATTACTCTTTCACAACTTCTCGATGTATAACTGCATACCTTATGAACTATTAATTTTCTTAAGTAATGCGCCTAAATTTTTACGAAGATATTCAACCACTGCATAGTTTTGGTCACTCTAATTCATGCTCTTTTTAATTCATTCGATCGGATTTTTTAATTCTTAAACTCGAGTAAGTTTACGAATTCTCAAGTAATGACATATCGTCGACAAGAACGTCATAGCAACTTGATCCTCATTTGGCCCACCGCCGTATATTTTTGTTTATTAAAACTAAGTTTTAGGTCTTCACTGTTCAATCATAAAGCGCTGAAATTCATTACTAAACGCAAGGTGAAATATATGTATGGATCTGAAAATTAAGTATGTTTTATTTTGGTTAACAGAGGTAAGGGAAAAATAGTTCATAGATAGGTCTATCGGTGGGACGTTTATTTTGGTTTTCAGCAGAACAGTTTTTTAATGGAAGTAACCAGGTGAAAGTATTTACATCATCATTATTCTAAAGCAATAAGATCGCTTAGTAAAACCAAAAACGATCAAATATATTTTAAAATACATTTTCCAGGCTCCGGGAGACATATGTGTTGTCGTGTCTTTTTTGCGGAGTATGTGATAATTATTTCAGCTTACATTTATTGTTTTATTCATCTCCCTCCTAGGAGCTCATCTCACACGCGTAGAGCAGCATAATTCACTTAGTAGTATCGTACAGGCTTGCTGTTGTAAAAATAATCTCTATTGTTTGAAAAATTTAACATTTCCATCCGTGACTGTCATTTAAGCAACATTTAATTTATGCTGCGGTATGCTGGATGAGGAATACTCCCCGACACACCCAAGCGATTGGATGTTTATCAGGGCACCATGCAAATGTGGAAGTTATACACTTGTCAGGCGCCATTCCATTTTTTACCGGCAATTGCCTAGGTGGAGTCTACGTTTTCTTCTATTATCGTCCAATTTATGCATATTTTCATTTCTTTGGGCTATACACAGGCTAATTTTGTAGTATGCGTCTAATGTTCTACCAGTTTTGATAATTTCTATTCCATTTTCCTGAAATAGCCGCTGTGACGACGGCTATGAATATAGTATAAGAACCGCAGGTTTCCAGCGTTTCGTTGATCCCCACTCCTGAAAATAAATTCGTCAACGCCCCCTTGAGCCCCCGGCCCGCCGATTTCCTAGGCGAGTGACGGCGAACTAAATGCTTTCCGCGCTAATTGATTGGCGCTCCACTTGATGGAGGGCATCAATTAGTTCCGCTTGTTCCATCGACAATATGGCAAGAAGGATTGCTAAGTGGAAATCGCTACGAGCGCCATCAATGAAGTCAGTACTTTGAACAGATGATGCTTCCCCGTCCAACGGATTTTTTTTTATTAGGAACCGAGTCTGAGTTTGAAAAATAAAAATACAGATTTTTGGCTAAGGTTAAATTTTCAAAATAACGTCCATATTTTACTGACAGTTTCTGGTCGCTACTTTAAAACCCCCATTATTTTATGAGTGTTAGAATGAAATCAAATTTTGAACTAATTTTCCCGTTCGTTTTAAGGAAAATGTTTTGTAGAAAGTTACGTAGTAAGTACAAGTATGAATGAATCTGACCGCTATTACTACTACAAGTATTGAATTGGGCTATGTCCTCGGCTAATAGCAGGGAAATCCGAAAAAAATGAGCTGATTGCTTTGATAAGAGCTTTGTATGAGATATGGTTAGCGGTAATTTGGTGATAAGTGCAAGTATGGTAGATGACTTCAACGGTCTTAATTATGTGAAATTATTATTATTATTATTAAAATGTACATGTGCAAATAGACAAATGTCAGGTGGCACACAAGTCCCAAGTGTTACAATAAACTTGCCTTGGAAAAATAACATGGTTTCTGAAATACAATCAACATCACAAAACATAATAAATAAAATTAGTCAGAAAAAAGAAAAAAAATACACTTTAAGGTAATTTCCAAACACCAATCTGTAGTACATAAAAAAAAGAAAATCCCCATTTCATTAACATTTGTTTCCCAATCAACAAAAAAAAATTAAGCTGTTACATTTAATTTTATACAACACATCAATCAAATGATTACAGAAGTTGTTTACATCTTTTCTTAAAACTTTGGACTCTGTTAGGAAAGGGCTTAAACATTTTTGCAGGTAAATGATATAGAGGATAAAGGGAAAAGAATTCTCCATATAAAATTACGATTATCAGCAGCTTATCAATTCGGTTTCAGGTAAATTTACATTTCCAAATAAGCTAGTATAGATTGAATAATGCCAGCGAATCATAAATCGACTGTACCATAACGTAAGGATTTTCATACGCAACTTCAATCTCCACCGAGTGGAGAAACTTCAGTTCCCGGCTGTATAATTGCTATCGTTGATACCACGTGACGTTATTTACGACTCCAAGAGTAATTCCACTCATTCTAAGAGTACGGATGTATAAAATATAATTTTAGTGCTAATTCCTATAGTTTCACATGATTTTCCATTGTCACATTTGAAGGTATCCAAATACACTTTTAGCCTCACTTTTCTACTAAATTTTTTCTACCAATTTCTTATAATTAGCTAAACTTTCAAATTTTCCGCTGAAAACCGATGTCAGTCTTTAGGGTACTTCTGTCAACATGATTGTCGAAAAAAAATTATTATTGGCCTTCTCACAAATTGAACGAAGATATGAGCGAATTCTAAGAGATCCGTCGAAATATTTCCCCCGAGATATCGGGCCTACTCGATCACTTCCAATAATATTTATTAATCCTAAATTAATAAACAAAACTTCTGTTCTTCCTTTGTTTTAAAAATAATCATCGCTATCAATAATGCTATCATCCACTCCTCATTGCCATATCTTTTCCCTATGTGATGATAATATTTCGATGGGTACGTAAAATGATTTCGAGGGAATTCGAGGATATTTTTTTATTGTTTGGCTTGAGTGCTCAAATTTACCAATATGTCGTCATTTAATTTTTAAATATTTTCTTCACCCTCCGCTCGCGAGCGGATAAAGGGTATCTCTGAGATTCGAGTTCCGCAACATGCATCCACACCGTCCCATCTCCCTCTCCTTCCAGCCAGTCCCCCCCGAGGGAGGGAGACCAGCGTCCCAAGACGACGGAAGGGAAAAAGGGATAGTGGGAGGAGGGGGTGTAGGGGAGGGGGGTTGACTCGACACATAACTGACCTATGCCACACTCGCATGAGGAACACACGGGCTGGGCCACTCCCCACGCCCTCCCCATCCCTCCGGCCGCCGCTGCACATCCAAAGAGCTCAAAAATCCCTCTTTCTCCCTCCCCATCAGTCCCCCCCGCCCATTCCTCTACTCCACCTCCCCCTCCGCCATCCCGAACTCCTCCGCCCTCCCCCTCGCTGCCGCGGCTGAGAATCGTGTTCTGAATAAACTTGACATTGAAAAGGGATCCCCTCTATTCAGTAAAAGGGAAGCAGGTCAATATCCCCCTCCCCAACTCCTTTGAGAGCGAGAAAGAGAGGGGGAACTGTGGGGAGGAGGGGAGGAGAGATGGGAGAAAAAAATGAAGAGCGACTTCCCGCGGAAAATATATGTGCGCGTGTATAAGTGTGTGTGCATGTCTGTGTGCATGAATGAGCAAAGGAGGAGCGGGGGGTGTGTGTGTGTTGGGAGAGGGTGGTGGGGAAAGGAGAACTAGCGCGCGTGTCTGTGAGTGGGTGGATGGGGAGATGGGCTCGGGAATGTGTGAGGAGTGTTTTCGGAGGATTGTTGTTTCGCTTCCCGGCGTCCGCGTGTTGCGCCTTCCGACACGGGGATGTGTGTGTGTTGTGCAACCGGGGCCCGCCCTCGTGGGAGATACGGGCTTCGTTCCCCTCCTTTCCCAGACCTCAC
Organism: Hetaerina titia; assembly: GCA_037158775.1. Classification (NCBI taxonomy): domain Eukaryota; kingdom Metazoa; phylum Arthropoda; class Insecta; order Odonata; family Calopterygidae; genus Hetaerina; species Hetaerina titia. Next base: position 35,998,935 of record CM073778.1, read on the forward strand.
TCCATCCTTTCCGTGTCATACATCCGGCGCTGCCAACCGAAGGGGAAAAGCAATGAGCGAAAATCATGCGGGTGGAATGTTTCCGAATTCTTGGGAATGGTGTTTTCTGCCGACAAGTTTTCACTCTTACGTTCGGCGTTCCCTGAGCACCAGAATGGGGAATCATTACGAAGGAAGATAATGGACCTTCTATCCGACGGCTGAAAATGTTAACGGCAGCTGGGGAATGAAGAATGGAATGCAGTAGTGGAAATTTATCTTGCCACGAAGGAATCTAATAAACAGATTTCATTACCCTCTAAATTGGCAAGAAACTCCAGAGGTGGTCCGGTTTTCAACTGATCAATGCATTATCTAGTAAAAATATTTGTACATTGCTAACTTATGGGTCAATCAAAAATTTTAATGACGTTATATTTCCCCATGCAGATAATTCAAGAATTTTCTGAATAACGTACAGGAAATCAGTAATTATCTAATGTGAACGATTTAGATACCACGAATGGAAATTATGTTTTAAATTCTCTTTGTTCACTGAATTTTTTAAATGGAATTTCTATGAGAAATTTCACTTACAGGGTCAGTTTTCGTGTTAATTGAGGAGAGATTTCATTTTTAATTTAAAATTGTTGTAAATAAATTGCTATTTCTGCTGTTAATACATGTAATTTAGGGATTTTGTTAGAGGCACATAAACACCTCTTTTGTTTGACTTTTATGTCATTTCTTGTAGAATTGATTTCACATTGAGATTGATCATTTTGTGTTTCATAGGCAACTATTTTATTGAATTTACAGTAAAGTAAGCTGTTCCACAAACGAAGCCATGACGTACAAAAGTACTCTCTAATTGAGCTTTCAATTATCACTCTGCAGTGCGCTTACTATATCTTCAAGGATGTCTTCGAACGATAAATATTATTATCATTGAACGGCACACAATTAGAATGTTTCGTCGAATTAAAGTCAGGGATTGCTATTTTTTTCTTAATTCCCACGAGCGCAATAAGATTTCCCTGCTCACTTTTGCAGCATTGAAATTTTGCCACACGTTTTCCTCCCCACGTGCCCGTCTCTAAATTTACGGTTGGTTGGCAACATTGCCTCCGGGCCCCCCAAAACATCACTCTCCACCTCCTCAACCCCCTCCTTTTCACCTCACCTCACCCTCCTCCCCTCCACTCCGCTTCCCCCTCCATCCACCCGCTCGCATATCGAAACCTGTTGACTTTCCGATGGAAATCGCTCTCGCGCATTGAAAGGAGGGAGACGGATGGAACGTGAGAGGGTGGGGTGGGTTAGGGGAAGGGGATCGGGAGAGACAACGGGGGAGGGAGGGATCAGAGGGGAGTTTCCGGGATGATTCCCTCAGCTTGTGAGTCTCCACCCACAGTCCCGCTCCCCTTTCCCCTCCTCCCCCTCTCGCCCCCATCTCCTCCTCCCTCCCCCCCGAACGGCCACGGACGATTTATCACGCGCCGGTCGGTGTGGGTGTGGGATGGAGGGAAAGAAATGATTCGCCCTTTTTTATTTATCGCCTTTCTCTTGTTTACATCTTTCAGTGTTTTTGCCCACTCCCCCCTTCCCCGACTTTGTTTTTGTTTTTCCGCTATTTTTTTTCAATTCATTCTGTTCAAATCTATATCCCCATTATCTGAAGGATTACGGCGTGATCCAGGGGGTCGGTTTCGTTGTGTTAGCTATTCTTCTGGTCCATCCATGCCTCGTTCTCCGATTCGTTTTGCCTCCCCCCCCCTTGGGGTTACAACGTAAATTAACTCCTACTTGGCATCGAACCTCGCCGTTGTTTCTGCGCACACGTTCCTGCCCCGACCCTCGGTGTTTTCTTGCCTCATTGACGGGTTTTCTCGACGGTATTTCGGCAACGTGCTGTACGTGGTGCGGACGTTCCCAGAGGATGACTCCTCTCTGATGTGGTGATAAAATACCTGAATGGTGAAGACGTATTTTTTTAAGACCCATACTGTCATAATTTCTTTTCTATCTTCACAATCTTTGTTCATCAGTCAACCTCTAATGCAATCCCCATGTTTAAATGATTATTTATCGTATTCGACGTGCTTAATGCATAAGATAAATGTGGTATTTTAATCATAAATCTCCATCTGATCTCCCGTACGTTTTATGTGGGTTGAGGATAGGTGTTGGCTAGTTTAATAAACACTATCCATAATTGATCCAATATAAAAGATCCCCTGCTATACACCTGCAGCTCCACCCAAGACTTGTGATTTTTCGAGTACCAGATCTTCCTGGGAAACCATATCCGGCACACGGAAAGGAACTGGGCCCCATACCCTGATGCGTGAATTTCACTCGTCGTCGGGCTTAGTACTGGGTGAACTCTACCATCACCTACCAAACCGACCTTCGGATTAATTACTGTGTTTGAAAGATCCCTAACTCTATAGCATAGTCCGTATACTGAGCGATATATTGCTGAAACTCTATGACAACTGGGATGGCACCTGCTCAGCAATTTTGCTTGGAGGGATGATGCAATCATTGACAGAAAGCAGGAAGCGTTCATGGAAAACATTCACCGAGGATAATATTTTTGAAACGGGAAAAGATGATATCTCTGGACTTCGTCCCAGGTTGTCGGATATCCAATAATTAATACGGCTGCACTCTTCACAAAGGTGTTAACCGTTTGAATTTTGTTGTATTTGGAGTCGTAGGACATCAAATCATCTTTTAATAATTTCCCTCATAGCTGAATTTTCTCGCCCTTGGGTTTAGCGTCAAAAATATCCAAAACTACGGAAAAGATTATAATGTCGCCTCTGTTATGAAAATTCTGCTGTGCAAAATTGTATTTGTAAAGTTATCCCGGTTATGCAGGGGAAGGCCTAGAGATCTTTCGAAAATAAGAGCTCGCGTACACATTCGCAATTTTTGACATCTCATTCCTCACTAGCAGTACACGTCTGAGAGAGGTAATCGCAGGCTCGTTCAGTGGTGTGATAAAATTCTCCATAAAATTGAAGAGGTTAGGTCCGAAAAGGTCAAATGTACCAAAGTCAGTCGAAAACTAGATTTGTTGTCGTATTCTTACTTCTAAATACCTATCTCAAATTTTCTTTATTACCACAAATCAACATCCTCTAATTAATGATAACTTTATTTCACCGAAAATTAGTTTTAGAAAATCTAAAGTTCTTGTCTTCCGAATAAATCGCAATTAAAATGTGTGCCAAATTGATCACAACCTTATAAAATATGCGTAGAAAGCAAATAGAGAGAGGAAATAGATAGCCAGGGTAGATTTCGAAAGTGATCTTGCTATGGTACTATTGAATTACTTAATCATTTTCATGAAACAAGAAAAAACAATGAAGATCCATTGCTTTTAATGAAGATCTAAGGACGACATAGAGATGATTAGACAAAGATGGTAAGATATGAAGAGTGGAATACAGCATATTGAAGGAAATCTGCGAACAGGAAACCAAGGTTCATAAGATGAGTGTGAGGATAGAGTAAGATCAATAGACCCTTAATGAATTCTCGGAACTGGAGAAATAGTGTAACGACATGAGGTTGGAGTATATCGTTAAAGTATTTGAATAAGCTACAACGGCAGCATACTGAGTCAACACTTGATAGCAAGCATAGTACAGTGATTGGAAGGAGATGGGAACAGAACAGCTCAATTAAAGAAAGAGGAATGGGTTGACTCATTGTCGTCCCTGATCTCAAATGTCTACATCAAGAAGATAACTACTTAAATGAAAAAAAAGATAAATGGTTCGAATAAAAAGCGTAAAAATGCGGATAAAGCGAACAAGCGCGCTGCGATTTCCGGAAGACAGAACTATAATTGCAGATATAAAAGAAGCCATGACTGGAATACTAACATTTTTAGAGAATTGAATGAGAAATTAACAAAAATTTTGTTCTTCGGCCGACTTAAGGAAAATGTGGACGAATTTTACTTTTCAGGCAGTGAGATCTACATCTACATCTACATAAATACCCTGCGAGTCACCAAAAAAGGTGTGTGGCAGGGGGTGTAGCACCATGAGGGAAGGGTAAGGGATGAGGGGGGGTGGGGTTATCAAATGAGTGATGGAAGGTGGGGGGAACCTGTAAGAAAAAAATGTATTTGTACATACACACATGCATATGCATATATATATGTATACATACATACATATATGTACATACACAAACATATATATATATATACATACATATATGTACATACACAAACATATATATATATATACATACATATTCATTCAAACATAGAAATAGGTATAAGGAAAGGGGATAGGAAAACACATAAAAGGCGAACACAGGACATGTGGGGAAGGCGGTTATGTACATACACAAACATATATATATATATATATATATACATACATATCCTCCCGCAGTCCCTAACCTGTCACCAGCATCCGAAGAAGCAAGGGGGAGACTGAGCAGAAGGTCGCAGGCGAAGAAGACTTTCGATTAGAAGAAACTGCTTCCGTGGCAAACAAACATTACTAGCACGTACATGAGGAAGCGATTCTTAAAGAAATAAATGTGGAGCTTAATTTTTATCGCCTGTGGAACATTTACAGTAGAAGTACCCGAGAAAAAAAGGTTGGAGGCAGTGGAAGTGCGGTTCTGCATGAGAATAGTGAAAATGAATAGGACAGACAGATTAGAAAATGAAGGACTAAGAAGAATGGACGTAGAGAAAACTCTTAGGAGAATACTTGCAAGAGGCAGAGGGACGCTAATTAGCCGCGTCCCGAGGCACGCTCCGTAGACCATAATTGAAGTTAAGCATGGGGGGAATATTTACAAAGGAAGGCCAAAGATGTTCTAGGAGAAGTGGGTGGAAGACGTCGGCGTAATAAAGTATGAAAAAATAAAAAAGTGGCTGAAAAGAGAAGAGCTTAGAGGGTTGTTTTTGAATGAAAAGTGATGGTGATGATGAGTGAGGCATGAAAAAAGGAAAAGATGAGTCCCAAGAGGTAGTAGAAAGCCAACTACAGAGATCAAAGTTGGATATAGGACAGAAGAGCCGTGTCTTGGTCGAAGAGAGAGTTCGAGATTGTAGAAGAGAATGAAGCCTACAGCCAGCCATGTTCGGAATAAATGCGAATGGAATTGGTGTTTTTAGGAAAGCGTTTATGAAAAGAATACATTAAAATAACTTCCTCGGTAATTCGTCTCCCTTCCTCTTAAACCATTTAATTTCACCTCTCACGTTTATCTGATATTGTCAAACATTGTTATGACCAACGCAGCAGCGTATCCACTTTGCTAGACAATTTAGGATGGGATTCTCTTACACAGCGGCGTTTACAATATAGATTAAACTTATTAAAAACATTGAAAGATGGGCCCTTTTCCGATGACATCAAGGATATAATACGAACACCAACGTATTACGGTCGAAGAGATCACGAATGTAAGATTAGAGAGATAGATTGCAAGACTGGCAGGTTTAAAATGTCATTTTTTACAAGAACGATAAGGGACCAGAATGTTTGTAGTCAAAATTCCCCAGGAGTTGGTTCATTACAATAAGTATTAACGTACAGGTTAGGGACTGCGCGAGGATATGTATGTATAGATATGTTTGTGTATGTACATATATATATGTATGTATATATATATATATATATGTATATGCATGTATGAATGTATAGATAGAATTTTTTTTCTTCCAGGTTCCCCCCACCTTTCCTCACCTATTTGATAACCCCAACCCCCTCATCCCTTACCCTGCCCTCATGGTGCTACACCCCCTGCCACACACCTTTTTTGGTGGCTCGCAGGGTATTTATGTAGATGTATCTGTTGATACGACTCTCACAAATTCTCTCAACGGGGCTAAACGAACCTATTTCATGCCTATGTATTACAGTTGTATCCAAGCCCCATTTCTTCATGAACAGCTTATTTTTCCCCTTATCTCTATTATTTTTACCGTAAATAGTCTTCTGATATCTCATATCCAGTGCATGTATGCTTATCTAAACATTTCAACGTTTCGCTTCGCATGACATGCCCAAGCTTCACTTCGCCACAATGGGCGGGCGTATATCTTATTTTGACACTCCCAATTTTGTTACCATAGCCAAACCTTTTTGATATTCTCGAAATATTACAATTAGTCGGAATCAACATGCCTCCATATCTCTCTACCTATCCCACCAACTTTCGTAAAAATTCTGCCTAGTTATTGAAAATCATTGATTTGCTCATTTATTTCGCCATTTACCCTCACACTTCACCGCGGAATGAATGAATAAATTATTCGATGATAACCTCATAAAAAGGGGTAATGAAAATATCAGGAGCAGAAGATGCACGAATTGGCTTAATTTGACTGATGCAAAATAATTATGCAGCGTTTATGCAACAGGGTAGCATGGAGGAGAGTTATATAAGGAATAAAATCCCTTGAAATGACTAAAATCGGGCTTTCTGACGAAGTATACCCCGAGAAGGAACGGCGTGAATGGTATTTGTAAAATGAGATCTTCGCTAAAATTTTATAGTTCACGAGATGACATAATTATGACTTTTCAACCCGAGAAATGGTTTATAGCAACTCTCCAAGCTATATACTGTTTCGATCTTCGAATTACTTCATTCAAACATTTCTACTTGCGCTAACATTTTTCACAACCAACTTCACATTCTTGCCTTCCTCTGTAATTCTTCCTTTCCGTGCTTTTCATCTGTCATCTCTTGCTCCAATTGCCATATCAATAGAAAAGGGTAGTTCATGTATAGGTAATACTGAATCGTGGTGACAATGGTAGATAAAACCACGAGTAACCAAGGTGTTGTGATGAGTGTGTGAAGTGGTAGGGTATCCCTAGTTGGGGCCTCCAGTGTGGACCCTTAGTCCCATTCCAAGCGAGCGGTTGCATAGCCATTCCCCTACCACCCACCCACCTGCCATGACAGTTCGCATGCTTGAGAATTCCCGCTCAGTCGAATGCGGCCGGCGGTAAATGGATGGATGGGTTGCGGGAAAGTGGCGGGCGACGCTAAGCGAAGGACACCCGCGCCACCCCATGACCTGCCTGCCTTGCCGCGAGCCGCATACTTGCAGATTTCGCATCTGCCGCCTTCACCGCTCCACGGCTGGAGAAGAGAGGGGATAGTGGAAAGTTGAGTTGAGTATCACCCACATTACACGATCTCGGCCGGCTTGCGCCTACGCAGGCTTGTTCGCAAGGCCATGGATAATATTATTAGGATTACTCAAGGCCTTTCCCGCGCAATGTTCCAATGTAGACAATGGATTTTTAAAATATGAGGTGATGCAAGTAGAATATGTATCGCACGATATTGAAGATGAGTTCATGAGAGCATGAAAAAAAATTCATATCGTCACACGCGTACCAGAGTAGTTACGTGTACATCCAGAAAAAATCTGATTTTAGGTTATTACTGGGACCTCTTTTACTAAATATTACTTCCACACTGACCTATCGTCGCATATTTTATTAACCCATTCCACATTCACAAATTTGTTTTCTACCTGGTCCTTTACTTCGGGGATTTATTTAAATGACCGTATTGGGACTTCATGGAGGCAGGAAAAATGGATGAAAGGCGTATTAAGCGGCAGTGGGATGTTGAAGAAGTTAATAGAGGGGAGAATGTTAGGCAAACGAGGAAAGGGCAGGAACAGGATAGGGATGTTGGACGGAATGAAGGGAGGAAGGAAGTACACAGAGATGAAGAGAGACCTGATGTAGAGTAGGTTGCTGGATTGGGTTTTGTTTGGAGTTACAAAATATTTATTTTTTTGATAGTTGTGTCCATCCAAAAACCTACCTTAACCGGTAGATTACCTAATAGATATTGGGAATTCGACCATAGCAAGGATCTCTGGATGAGAAGATCATGCTTGCTTATGAGTAGCTCATAATATCCTCAGTAGAAATATCGATATTAGATATTGCGTCATATATCGTTGTAAATCATCGAAGGAGCCCCAGATCGGTTTCCTTCGATCGGTTATCGTGACAAGGAGTCCTTTAAGTGTATTCCACGGAGTGCTGGGCGTACGCAGATCGTATCGCGCGCGTGTGGATCTGAGTAACTAACACTAAACCTGAAATGTGGAAGGCGCATCAGGAAAATCTGTTAGGTACAGTGGCGAAATATTAGAATGAGAAAGTAAAGGATAGGTGGAATGCCGAGTTGGTTAAACCTCGCCCTTATTACTCGTCTGGTGTTTCGGACCCTGAGAAAGATTTAGTTTCGGAATCGAACAGGATAACGAAAGAAAAGCAGCACGTTTCAGGAGGAATCGTTATTTACCATCGGAAAGCATCTAATAAGTTTATTGGAGTTTACAGTGGGAGATAATGAAAGCGTGAATAATGCAAGCACGCCTTAAAACTTTTACGCAAATGAAAATCAATCTAGTGAAATGCAGATACAGAGGGATTAAGTTTAAGTTTTCATTACATTGGTTCGCGCGACCATAAAGAGTAGTTGAGGATGATTGACTGCCGAACTAATCGAAATGAGGAATCATTTTCCCCTCTAATACTTCAAGATCACATATGCGAAAAATGCATGTGCATTAGGACAATTTGAAACGCCTGATTCATTTCTTCATTCATTCATCAAATTCACCAACCACCAATTACTCCAATGATTGATGGTTGAAACACCCCCTGCCACTCACCCCTCGTGGCGGCTTGTTGGCCAAGAAATGCGTAGACGTCGAATTTATCGTTAGATGGCATAAGATTTTTCTTGTTCTCGACATAAATTCCAGTAGATCCTTCATATAGGAGAAGGCGATGTGAAAAGGTTATCAATGTTACGTTGATGCATCGTTTGCAGCGCGCCACAGTGAGTGGCGTGGCCCGGCGTCTTCGTCGACCGTCCCTCCCGCCCACGCCCGCCCTCCGCGCTGACCCGATTCCGCGCGTCCGCCGTGAGCGCGGCGGTGACCCAAAAACGTTTTCGCAAATCGCTCGCGCTCCCTCCCCTCCTCCCTCAAGGCCTCCCCGACGTCACCCGGCCGCCCGCCCTCGTGGGAGCGAGAGGCGTTTCCTCCGCGACCACGTCACGTTTCCCATCCGCCGACGCTCTCGCTCCCTTGCGGTCGAGACCCAATTCGAAATGCAGGTGGACTGATCCTCCTCTCCCTCCCCAAAAAACCCGCCACTCCTCACTCGCGAAAAAATAACAGTTGTCCGAAAGCGATTTCACTGGAGGACAACTTATGTACTAACACCGAAAGGTGATTGTCGTGAGGATCAAGGCTCATCTCAAGGTTATATTACTCTTTGCGTGGCAAATATTTTTTCATCTGGTGCAACAACGCATCCATCACCCATAGACGCCTTCACTCCATCATTCTATCTCTATTTCGTTTGTATCTTAACTTTCTGGATGCCTCGATGGTGTGTGGCAGGGGATATTAGGCCAAAAGACTAGAGTAATTGATGGGGTGAGGATTAATAGCACTGGGATATTTCATGTTGTCCCATTATTAGTGGTATTACATTTCCTTCACCTGTGGTCTCTAATTGTGCGAGGGAAAACTAATTCCTAATATCGATTGTTCAGCAGTCAATTTCCCGTACAAATCCAGTGTTAAAATCTTTTTGTCCATACATAAAAGTTTAATTCGTTTTTTCTATGTAGAGTGGCTATAAAACCCATTTCGGGGTATATTTATTATTGTAATTGGTTTTGGATGGACTCAAAAAATACATGAGAACAACTAGTAAATTTTTCCCTTCCCTAACAAAACACATCCTGACATCCGACACTACACTATTTGATAACCCCCAACCCCCTCATCCCTTACCCTTCCCTCATGGTGCTACACCCCCTGCCCCACGCCTTTTTTGGTGGCTCGTAGAGTATTTATGTAGATGTAGATTTACAATAAACCCTTGTTCAATTGGATTCAGGGACAGGATCAGGGATTCAGGGACAGGCATAGGATCAGGGATAAATAGATATTATTGTGAGTGGAAACGTGCTTACGCCTGTCGGTAATTTCAATAGATATTTTTCGACTATTTCATGGCAGGTGCTGGTCTAGGTTGCTACCAATTTATCTTTCCTGTTTAGTATTAATTTCAACTTGGGAAGTTAAACTGAAGTAGATGTCTTCGAATTGCGTGTATAAGTTTTCTGATTCCGCAATGATGGAGAGGCAAATGGTTAGACACAGCGATCTCGACATTTTCTCTATTATCTTCCTTGAGTTGGCCTAAGTTCTAACCCGCGATCTACGGTAAAAACTATGAATGTTTTCGGGTACCATACTCGCTACCATTTCCGACTCCTCGGCGGTAAAAAGGGTCCCTGCGCGATTGAGAGGTTCCCGAGACGATGAGAAAACAGGCTTCAGATCAACAAAGTCTGCTCCATTTTCCTAGCAAAATCCCCTAATTTTTTTATTTAAATCTCCAAGCAAATCATCTGCGGTCAATGAGTGGAACAATGCTACGAGTGGTAAATTTTACCGAGATCTTCAACTCCACCTCAGCCCGTTTCACCTCAGAGTGCAATTCCTTGAAGGAGAGCACAGTCTCTTCAGATCTACGTTCCGAAGCGTCTTTGTCCCCACATGAGCAATAACACAGGCCAACAGTGTTTTTGGTGCCGGACCTTTTAATGTTGATTTAAAGAACAATTTGGGTGCTGAATCCAATTATGACACTAGTTTTTTCCTATCAGCTATAGTTTTCAAGATTTCAGCAGTAGTTTTCAAGATATGTTGTTACTTACGTAAAAAAATCTTCTACATGATGATATGGGAATATTATATTAATAATTATCTCATTGACCTATAATATAGAAATATACATAAAACTTATCGACAGTTTATTGAAAATAAAAGGAACACCGCAGAGTGTTATAAATTAGTATACTTATAGATTTATTTAACTTTGACAATTATTTTCCGGAATATATCAAATATTAAAACAACTAATCGTAAGATGTGCCATATCTAAAAAAGTAGAGCTGTTAAATAAAAACGGATTTCATATTTGGATTCAGCTCTACAAATATAGTTAAAATCATCCCAATGTTCCCGGCACCAAAAAAAAAAATTTTTTGTAGGCCTGTGATAATTCGTAACTTGGAGCAATCCGTATCCCTGAATGCCGCCTTCATAACCTCCGTCGCCTGTGGAAACATACCTCCTGATATACACCAAGACAACCAGAGTCCATCTCCCTCCCGTTGAATTCTGTGTCGTAGCGGGGATATTATACACCTACGCCGGAAATTTGAGCTATCTAACGCTAAAAGTCCTTCCATTCCCGCACGCTGATGGTTGAAACTTCGGCGGTGCCGTAGGAGTATATTTAAGAGCTACAAAAACCTCGGTACTACCGTCGGATATCACCTGGAACCTATTTGAGACCATAAGCATTATTATAAACAGAATGTGATTTTAAAGCCTTCCTTGAATAATAGTTATCGACTATTTTCATACTACGATTGTTTCTATAATCACTCCGTCAGTAGGAAGGTCGTAATTCTGCTTTGGAAAGTCAACATGCATGATACGAATTATTCTTTCAACTTGGTACATATAAGTAGGTGGTCTGAAAAGTTTCCGACCCAAAAAATGTCAGCAAAAATGTCTTGCATCTTTGTTTGGTCGGAATCTTTTCAGACCTCCCTTTTATATGCGTTACGTATGCCACAAAGATATTGCAGTTCAGGACCAACTACTACGCTAACGTTTTTTGCCATGAAAATAAATTAAAAGTTCAATTTGCATTTGGAAAATATTAATTTTAATAGTTTAACTTAAATAATGGGACGAATGTACGTACTCCCCAAAATAGAGAAGATTATTCTATGATAAGGCTAATTTGCAGTCGTTCAAAGCAGTAGTTTATCTGATCACTGATAGTCAAATGGCTGAATGTTGGATGTAGGTGAAGAAATTACTTAATCATTGACCGTGCTTCGAGTAGATCTTTTTGTTTACAGTTTCCCAAAAATAGAAATAATACCTTGTAGAGGTAGTTGTTTTGACAACAGTGTTGTATCTAGAGGCCTGGAGAAAGTGGTGACTTCTCCCTTCTTCTTGGTTCTTTATTCAGTGGAACCAGAAAAAAGGGACTGTAAACAAAATGTAACACCTCAGATTCTGGCCTTCTCTTGGCAATAAATGACTTGTGCCGTTGTTTCTTGTGAGCTGTAATCAATAGAGTTGAAACTTGATTCAGAGTAGCCCTCCACATCCGTCATTGGCGCGAAAGGTTGAATCCCTGTGATATGAAGAAACATACTTCATCAAATGTCATCCTTCCCAAATGATGTGTCCACTGTTTGTTAGTTGTGTTGGGAAGTTGGAAAAAATCTTCGGTTCCAAGTTCCTTATTAGTAGAAATCCATGCAACAGTGTCCCCTTAAGAGAAATTTCACCTGGATGCTTCAGACACTCGTGTTTTGCCTCTCATTTCATGAATAAAATTCATGAATTGGTTTTAGGGATTCTAATAGATAATGCATCAAATAGTATTTTTTCTAGAGAAACAAATTTCATAGAAATGATATAACAAGAAACCCATATAACAACAATTTCATGCTGTGACTCAGTCCGAATGGTAATTTTCTTGCGTGATTTACTTAGTTCAATTATTAATCCAATTGCGCTTATAATTACCCTCCGAATTAATGTAACCAAAGTGATGTTACGTCTTAATTTATTTATTAGCTTTTATTTGTTCACTCACGTTTATTTCCTGTCATTTAAATTAGTCTGATATTGAACTTATCAAGTTGTTAATTTAAATTGTATGAAAATTATGGTTGTCCTTTGATACGACTATATAGAACCATTTGGGGAGAATGAAGAAATAAAATAATGATTATAATTGACTCTCTGATGCTGCAGATTCCTGCCCCTTCTAAATCTTATCTTTCCTCCTCTTTCCATGCTAAATCCCTCTCTCATCTACTCTCCATATTAGTGTATTCTCTTTCTTATTTCAAATCGCCCCTCATTTTCTTTCTTTCTCTCCTCGAGTTCCATATCCAAAGACTCATTCTCGTTATCCTTACTTTACCCCTTTTCATTAATGCCGAAGATTCTCATTCCTGTAGAAGGACATTCTAAACAAACCATCCCTAACGATCCGCTTTTCTTTCTTCAACCTACTTTTCGCTTTCTATTCCTTCATCTTCTCTGTTTTTCCTCTTTTCATTTCTTTTGTATTCCTTTGGCTTATTTCCTATCCATATTCCATTAACCCAAAATTTTCAGTCTTTTTAATTATTCGGACTTCTTGTCCAGGCAATTATACATGTCATCCTCAAACCTGGTGGATTCTGTTTTGCTCTCATCCGTGTCACTTCCTTGCCAGGCCTTCAGCATTCCCTTGCCATCCAACCCCTCGGTGTAAAAGATTTGGAGATCATCTCCGCTTCATCTCACTTCTCACCCCATTTCGCTCCACTTTATACTGTTTTCGGCTGCTCCCATCTCGGGTTTTTCTTCAAAGTACCGATCCTTCGATAGTCTTCAATTCCTCCACTTGAATTCATTACCTCTTAGTATCTCAAATGTTTTCCGTATTCCACATCTCCCTCTCTTAGTATTTCTTTAATACAGCTTCCTGACCGTATGATCAAATTAAACTCATAGTTTTATCCTCCTCCGTTGTTTCATTGCTTTCGTAAGGATCAAATGCGATCATTGCAGTTTTTACAGAATCAACCAGCTATTCTCTTCTTGCATTTTCATTGCACAATGATTTATCTCTTTCTGTCCCTCTTCTTGTAATCTTCTTAAAACATTCCTCTGAATGTTTTAAGAAGATTACATTACAAATGATACTTGATTTAAATATTTTTTCTGTACACTCTGGTTTCATATTTTATTTCAATAATAAGCACCATTAGAACAAAGTTATCAAATGAATTTGAAAGTAATATTGGTTTAGACCTAAAACTTAGGTTAAGTTCCTATGCTTCATAACTATTAAAAAATTAATGCAGTTATATTTGATAAATTTTTATTACTATTAATCGGTCTGTATTATATTAAAATATTATATTTTACATAATCCGAGTATGCTATATCGCAGTAATAATAAGGTGAGCCACACGCATAGCCACATACCTAACGATTGGTGTGTTTGAACAATATTTTTGGGTATTTTCATCATTTTTATTGCTAATATTACCAGTGTTTAAGGCGAGTTTCTACTGAAAAACAGCTGGTTTGTGATGAATGATTTTAGAAAAGTTTAGTGATTCGAAGTTTGGCCTCCGTCACATCATTCCTCGATTCCCAGCAAGATTGGTATTTACAAGGTAGTGCTTTCCTCTTTGTCACCCGTGTCATTGAAATATTCTCACAATAATCACAGTATACTATAATATTCCACTCAATAAGGTAATTATGGATAATAACATATGTTTTTGCGTGAAATGAGCCACTTTTCCGATGCAGAGATACTTACGTGATAAGCTCATCTTAGTATTGTGAAAACAATTGGGAATATGATTGCTGGAGCAGATCGAGGTTTTGCAAAGTGAGATCGCCTCGATTATAAAACTAGTTATCCATCTATGGCCGAATATCTTATCGATATTGCCTTCTTGATTTTCATTTATACCATCGCACTGGCGAATATGATTACATGCCGGTGACTTGCGGTGGAAAAAAGCGAGAAGTATAACACATTTCCGTCAAGAAAATTTCATGAATCTCAATCCCAATCAATCCCAATCCAATCCCAATCAATCCTCAATCCCAATCTCAATCAAATGGTTTCCCATCCTCTAAATGTTCTTCGAGGTGCTCAAACATTAATTTATTTCACGCAAAAGTGTGGTTTACTAGTTGCATCCTGAAATCCTCAGTAAAAGTATATTCCGTGATGCCTCAGGAATTAGTTCAGCTGACTGACCGTGAAAAAGGAAGCCGAAGGCGTGAACAAAGGCCAACCAGAGCGTGTGAGCCATGACATGTCTCCACTCGGGGAATATTTGAGTTGTGAATGAGTGTGGTTCGCAGCTTAGAGGAAACGGGCCACAGTTTCGGTGATAAACGGCGTCCGCCACCTAAATAAACCCGGGTGTCGCCACTATTGACTCATTTAGCAGTTCGCAAAAACTCCTTTCCTCTTATCAGGTGGGAGCGCATTTTTGGGTCGTTTGGATGCAAGAATGTGGGCAAAAAGCCAGCACGGTCCGCCACGGAGCGCCCCGCCGTCCTCGCAATCCTCCGCTCGCGCGCCCCCCTCTGATGATCCTGGCTCATTCCTCTTCTAGTTGTGGGGGTGATGAACACACGCCACCCCCTCCCATCCCTACACCCCAACACTTCCCTTCAAACTTCCTCATTGGTTCTACCGCGAGCGAGCGATCGGGTTCATCGTGAACTGGTGACTCGTGCTCCCAACAACAAAGGGCAGCTCACGTTGAATGTAAGAGCTTAAAACTCAATTAAAACCAGTAAGCTCGAATTCTCGCATCGTTCACAATGACTCAGGTTCGTATTTATAGCCGTATCCCAGTATTGGGCGGCTCTTAGAAGTATCCGGAGTAAAAATGTCCCATATCGCATCCCATTGCTGGGAGTTTTTGAGGAGTTTTCTGCGCCAAAAATCGTATGAAATTTTTACGCAGGAGTCTCCCGAAGCTGGGAGACGATTATAAATACGGACCCTAATATCTTTCGATTGCAATCAATTACTAAACACTAGTGCTTGAAAGGTAATTTAGAAATTAGAAATACGAATACACTTGCACCTTCAATGCTCTGTATAGAATACAAATTTTTATTAAATGCTTACCTTGTTTGATTCTCTTTTTCGTAACTTTTTACATTGCCTACGGAGATAACACACGATTCGAGAGTTTAAGAACGCAAGCATGCGTATTTTTTCTTAATTACGGGTGGTGCCCTAACACTCGCCCTTGCGGGGTATTAAGTAGATGTAGATGAAGGACACGTTATGGAATGTTTGTCGGTTTTTTCTTGTTGATCTATTTTGTTGTCCAGCATCTTGCGTCCTATGTTGAGCGCATCACCAGATGAGTAATGATTCGCCCAGCATATTTATGACGCGAAGCTTTGGAAAAGGAAATAAATGAACGAGAAGCAATCGAAAAACCTTCTATGATGAACATTTCTAAAATGAGAGAGTGAAATGTTTCTGTGTAAATCTAAAAAGAGTTGTAAATCCGAAAAAACTACACTCCTGGCCATGATTGCCCAATAAAACTGACTTCGGTTCAAAAGGTGAATGAATATGGGTCCTCTTCTATGCTCTTAATTTGCAACGTAAACTTTCCCATTTTCACGGATATTTTAGACTCCAAATTCAAGCTTCGTTTCGTCAGGTTTACATTAAAGTTTTTGCATCCAGTATTAACAAGCCTTCAGCTGGGGATGATATCATTCAGGATTTCTTCTACTATGTGCAGTAAAATTTCCTGGACCTGTCTATCATTATCTCTCTTTCTGTCATATTTCTCACTCCCCCTCAGGGCGTTCAGAATCCTCAGAAAGTTTGACGGCATCTCGCTTTCTCTCGCGGGAGACTAACTATGATGCAGTCATAAAGGTTGTGGCGTCACTCTCTCCACTTGGAGAGAAAAGTGCGGAGGGAGAGGGAATTTCTGGGAAAGCAGAGGACCTCTGCAAGGCACGTCGAAATATCGTAAAACGTTCACAGGCTGAAAAATGTCGCCAGCGCCCTGTTGTCTCTCGCATATGAGCCACTTTCAGAGAACCTTTCCCGATCAATCTCATGTTAGAGCCTTCTGCGAAGCTGTTTTCACTCTCCACGAGAAAAGAATACACCCGGGAAAGAATAAACCACGCAGACCAGTGTGGTTCGGTTGAGTCGAGTACTTGTAATTACGGTGTGTTAGTGGCTAGAGGAAAACGCAGCTGCGCCAATAGGATGTACGAAAGTACGTAACAGTGCACACAAATAGTAATGAGATGAAATCGCGAAGGAAATTATGTTATCCAATATTGTCGCCGTGTCCTCTGAGTCGCCGTAATAGTCCTAAGAAGACATTTTGGCCGCATTAGTACCTACTAATGCACGTTTTTGGTCAATTCCCGACTGTCTTTTGAGGGAATCTCGTGGGTTGCATCGACTACACCAAGAATTCACCACGAATCTTCCTTCCCGAATCATAGTCATCTGTTTAGAAATGCGAGCATTTTAACGAGTCACCAGTTTATTCTCCAGATGCGTGTTATTCGCTAGAAAGTCATGCTTAAGAGCTCGATGAACTTAAACCACTTTTATGTAAGGGACATCTCAAGGTATGATATTTTTAAGAGACATCATGATAAGCAAACAGGGTTGATTCCATTTTGTTGAAGGGACAATTATTTTTTCTCTCTTCACGTGAAATTATTTATCACTGTACAATCCACAATAGCGGGTCGAGAAATACGGCCTGTACGCACCCTTCAAAATGAAAAGTGATTCTCCGCGATCTTAACTCGCGACTCCCTCAGGTTTTATTTTAGTGACTGTAAATCGAATTCAGTCTGGGATTATTAATACCAGCCTCAACCATTTGTCTTAAATGCCGTCCTTAAATGGCATTGCCCCCCGATCAAGGCAGAAGGATTCGGAAAATAATATTGTATGGAATGCTTTCAATTACAAATTACCAAACATTCTATTGTCTGCGGGCTCTATTCCTCTCTTGTATTCTTATCAAGTGAGATGTACACGTATATGTAGATGAATATAAAATGGCCTTTTTTGACGGTAAACGTTTTACGTTTCGGCACACATTTTGAGATCCCCTCGGCGCTTGATGTGTTGGACTTTCGTTTACTATACTGATTCATAGAACTCCACCCTTACTTATAGTTTTGTTACTTTCGTTTCAAAGTTTAGAGATATTAATATATTATTTATAAGAGTCATTGAAAAAGCATGGTTCTTCCAAAATGGTGACCATTTAAAGATTGATCTGTGAGTTTCACCCTCTTACCATGGAGGTTAAATGTGTGGCTATTTAATATTTCGTGAAATGTTCAGCATATACGATATTAGGTTATGAAAACTCTTTAGAAAACTCTAACAGTGAACAAAAATATTTAGAGATAAATATTTCTCAAAAAATCTGATTTTCAAAAAAACTTTGTAAAATTTTATCTTACACCTATATCTACATGATACCCCGCAAACCGCCGTAGGGGCGTGTGGCGGTGGGTGTTAGGTCACCACCCGTAAAAAATAATAAAGCCACATGCAAAACCAACAAAATTACGCAAATCTACAACCACAAAGGCGTATAAATTCATGCAAACGCTAACTTACTTACTAGCTTACTTTTTAACTTACACGTATTCAAATACATATAGTATCAACTGGCATACACATGCACCTACGAATATACCTCATGTCTACGCAGCGTTTCATCTTGTCTTGACTAGTAAATTAATTGCCTTTACTATTTCTATAATGACTTTTGTTTTTTACTATTATGATTCCTGATTTTTCCGAGGAAAGAATGAATTTTTGTAAATTCAAGTTAGGTGTGTCTACAAGATTCCACGTCTAGCTCTATCAGAGCTGTTTGCGATTAATTTTTTGAATTTAAGGATTAGTAATATGCCATTTTACAAAAGAATGGAAAAATCATGAAAAGGTCCAATAGAGAGGATATGTTAAAACCCCGTACGATTTTCACACTTTCACGCAATCTACAAAATGAATTATTTATTGAAGTTCTCAACATGAACTACCTGAAAAGTACACTCGAGAAAGCTCTAATGTTGCATTAACACTGTTAAAATCGTATAAAGACTTAATTTGCAAAAGTTACTTCATACATATGGCTGCGTACTTTTTTACTTCATACATTTTATCTTGCATACGTATTCACGAAACCGACATTAACTACTGAACGAAAGCCAGAAAACTAGTGTGTTCTAGGAATGTTCGCAGAGAATCACTCAGGTCCCACGAGACGTTGAATAATAAATCTCGAAAAACTGTAGCGGAGTGTCAGCAGGCAAAGTCGAATGTTCAACTTATCGAAGTGACGCTTTAGTTGAAATTTTCGGTTCGGCCGTGGGCTTGAAGATCTATCGCATTAAAAAAAATAGATTGCATTCTTGGCGGTCCAAGATTATTAGCCGTCGAAATGAGAGGCCGAGGGCGGTCTTGGTTCTGTCCCACCTCCCTTCTCTTCACGAGTCAGAGATCGAACCGGGGACCCATGCGGAGGGAGCGAGTCCACTGTTGATCGACACGAACACTTGCTGTCGTCGCCTCTAACAGCGCCGGCGAAATTTATGGCGGTAATCGGAAGCGAGCGCGGTATTTTTGCTCGACTCAGCTCGGGTGCTTTATCATCCGGCCAATCGGCAAGATATTTAAAGAAATAATTGGATGAATCACCGGTGAAAGCCATTCCGCGGGGGTGATGGATCGCCGCTCCATGATGCCCTGTCCGCCGGGGACTTCATTTCCGCCGATTTCACACCACGCACGGATTCATAACACTGGATATTTTTAAGCTCCCATTTGAAAAATTACGACGGGGCACTAACGAATTATTCGAGAAATAATCTTCGGGTGTCGTAACGATTTCCGTGACGCTATTGCCTACTTAGCGAGGGAAATCGGTCGAAATTGACACATTTGCATTAAAAATAATTTCGAAATTCAATAGTCTCAATCGCTGAGCATTTCTGCGACATGAGTTACCATTCGATCCCCGTATTGGTTTTTAACATGGTGAATGAAGCACGAGCATGTTCGCCAAAGCTGGATTTAATCAGCTTTTGTTCCTAAGAGGAGGAGTTATATAATGACTTGAATTCTTGGTGTCGTTTTTCGAGCAATCCCGTAAATGAGCATTGATGCGGCAATAAATTTTCCAATTTTTAAGCCCGAGTTGTATAATAAATACCCCATTTGCCATTTATGGTTTAAATTACTGTGGCCCCTTGGAAGAACTACAAATGATCTAAAACGTATTCATAAAATCATCCTCACATTTCAAATTCTATAGATTGACGTACATTAGTGGTTCCAATCTAATTTTGATCGATATTTCTTGTGTTTTTTTCATTATTTAAATTTAATCATGAAATAGGATCGCCATTTTGATCAGCTCAGTGATCGATCAATCTGTCATAAATAAAATTAAATCTTTGGCTAATTTTATTAATTAAACCTTTACTCCTTTTTGGAGGGGTACGAATCTTCAATTTTGTGAGCTTCCAAAAAGTAATTTTCCCCTTTGCATTAAGTACGTCAATATTTTTTCGGTTCATAATTGAACTTTTCTCTGAATTATTTCTTTGCCTGTTTACATTTATTTCATCATTTTTTATATCAGCACGTGTTATTTTCGTTGATACGCAGGTGCCTACGGATGTGATTCGCAAATATTAAGGAGGATATGAATCATAATTTTCGATATTAATTTTTTGTTTGATACTCAAAAAAGGCACGAGTTCTGTTAGACAACTCTTTAGAAAAATAGCGTAGCTTGTATTTGTTTATTTATAAAGATTTTCTTGGTTAAATCGTTCTTTTCTTATGAGTCTGACGATAAGTAAAATTTTATAGCAAAAAAGTTTCACTCTCACCTTGCAATTCATCTCGCTTATGCATATTGCTTGGGTGTACAATACACATCTCCCCGATTTGAATTCCATAACTATTTTAGAAGGCCTCACTTGCTGGAACACGGAAAACAGTTGTTATTCCAAAAAATATATACTTGATATTTTTTTGGAATAATTCTTGTACGTCAGTTCAAGGACGCTCTCATTGCCCTGTCACAATTCGATCCTTCTTTTGAGTACAGTTTCCATATACACAACCATGTTTAGTGATTGTATAGGACTATTTTTTTTATTACCAGCGCAAAATACGGCATCTAGGCTATTCTTTTTCTTTTAAATGATGATAAGAAAAATGTAATAGATTATAACGAGAAGTGCCTGATCATTTATTTATCGTGGTGTTTAGAATTTTTCAATATTGGCAACACATACATAGTGTATCTAATTTTTTACTCTTTGTGAGCATTAAATTCTTTTGGGAGAGAGGATTTTACCCGAAGGTTGGAATAATTGACTTAGCCCCGGCCAGACTGAAATGCAGCACCTCGCATAAATCATTGCCTAACTAAAAAAATATTTTTCTTTTATTTTCGCTGAAAATGATTAACAAACGGAACCATTTTGAGATTTTAAAACTTCCGAGCTTTTTTTTCTTTTCAGAGGGAGGCACTGCGCAAAGGGTTGACATGTACATTACGGGTTGCCGAAGAATTAGGATACCTCTATGCTTTCTCCCTCCCCCCCTCCCACTGGAGTAGAAGAACGGAAATCTCTTTGACCTTTGCCTGCGGCACTCTTTGTGTGCAGTTACGCTGACAGCAGCGGCCGTGAGATCCTAATTATCCACAAAGTCATGGTTTCTGTTCCTGACTTAGTGTGCAATACATTTTTTGCACTCATTTCCCGAAGTCTGGAAGAGTACTCTGTTGTCCGCTTTGTAACGCACGTGAATACGTCATTCAGTTAGTCGCGAAAAATTTCAAAATCAACAACAAGTCATCCTAATTACCCTGAGATAAAAATTTCAGTCCATGCATCTGCATCTATTATACACATGAGCCGTGTGGGTCGCCAAAAAAAATTCAAAAGAGACTGCGAGAAGGACTGCACCAATAACGTTAGTGGAGTCATCAGCTGATGTGAACCGAAATGCGAGAATATCACAGGGTAAAAAATTTACCGGGATTCTAAACAGGATTTCTCGTTGCCAGGCCGATCACTTCAGCAATGAAGCCACCGAGTGCTCCAGCTGAGTAATTTGGTCAGTTAACTGGCTGAAGCTTTCGGACGGAAATCGCGAGATCCGGGTTTGAATCCCGGTCAAGGAAAATAGCTCTCACTTTGAAAATCTCGCACTCGTATGCACCAAACGATGCACGGCAGAAGATAATAATTACATATAGAAATTGGTTTAAGTTCGCAAGAGTTTCCCTTCAAATTGACGTGGAAAAATAAGCGTATTACATACATTATAATATAGTAGTGGTAATTATGATGGAAGCCGACCGACAGCTGAAATCATTTGTGATATAAGGTGTAAGTGGCCAATTGGCAATTTTGTGTACGAGTATGTGGGATATTTAGGGAATGGAGAAAGGGTGGAGAGAATCCCGAGGTCGGAAATAATCCTATATTTCCTAAATGCGACCAGGGATCCAAAGTACGAGTAACGTCCCATCCGGAGGTTTTCTACCAATGGCATCCCAAGTGATCAGGACATCTCTTACAAGTATTATTATCGCCTGGATTTGCACTCGGTCCATGAGTGTGGGAAGCCAGTAAACTAGGCACCAATCCGATCCCCGTACGTACATTTTAATAAAATATTTCTCTCAAATTCAGTTGCTCTCTTCGAGAGAGCCTTCCTTCAGAAAACAATCAATCGTTTTGCATAGTGAGCGGCAATTTCTTTCTTTCTGGATGGAACAGATTGTCAGTTGACAAGAAAACTGATCTACGCTCGAATTCTTACATTTACATCTACTTAATACCCCGCACAGCGCCGCAAGGGCGTGTGGCGGGGGGTGTCAAGGCACCATCCGTAATCAAGGAAGAAAAAAAACCGCATGAAAAAGCCACAAACAAAAATATTGTATGCATTCATGCCAAACCCCAAATAACCCACACACACGGAAAAAGTTCTTATAGACATACAAAGTCATATACGTCCAAATTCTTCGTCATTTGCTCATTAATTCATCCATATGGAATCCTCAGAAGCTGGAAGGTATGTGAGAATGAAGGAAATAGTCATACGGGCATAGAAACCGTGGAGAGGTGGACCGTGGACTTATTCCCTATTGCCGTGGGCCACATTCCCCTTTGCTACGCGTCATCGCATTGCTCCGTGATATTTCCTTGTTTATTCTTGCTTGTTTGCTTCCTGGTACGGATCACTGAGTATCCCGAAAAAATTTAGTGCTCCATCAGATTCCGACGGGTTTACCTTCTCGTGGATTCACAGAAAGGATTTAATTAAAGAGTTTAAGGAAGGCTGGGTGAATAAGCGGTGGATCCATGAGAGAGGAGGACGGGGTGCCTTACTTCCTTTCCTGAATCTACATCCTGAATATGTTATTTATTTCATTCCATCCCAATAAATTGTTTATAAATTCTAGCTTACGTAACCGAATGAATTGGATTTTAACTAAACTATTATTTATATTTCAATTTTTTCTGACTTCAGTCTTCCCTCCCCACCTCTCGCCCAGCACCAAGGTGACCACACTCTGGAATATCGACCCTTGAGGGAATAAAGAGAATTACTTGAAGGAAGGGTGTTTCTGACATTCGTTCATTTTTACAGGATTAATATCGATGTATCTCCTGGTCATAGGATATACCGATATCAATCAATATCGTTCTATCGATCAGGATATCAGGAGGTATCGGGATTAGTTCGTTTAAAAGCCCAAAATAAATTAGTTTGCAAAGCAATTCAATGCTTATATTTATTTCCATTAATGAAGGATTGTCGCAGTAGTGTATAAGAATGGTCACTCTTGGATCCCATACTAAAATTTGATACCATCAGATGCGCATTAGATATTTCTAATCATCATCAACTTGCGGAGTCAAATAAAATTAATTGGAACTCTACCCACTGGCCACTCAGGATTCAGTCTCGCCTCCGATCTCATGGGAGCTACTCTTAAAAAATATATTTGGTTTTCAAGGGGGACGGGGTATTTAGCGGAAAGGGGCGTGGGTGTATGTTTGAATCAAGAAGGTGGACTCTTGATGAAGAAGTAGGGCCATTTGGTTTTGAGGAATGTCAGGAATACAGAATAAAAAGTCAGTAGCAGAAATAAATAGTCCATTCGAACTACTGAACACATTCATTAAGGATCCAACCACGATTTTGTCGAATAAGAGATTTGTTATTATTTATATCTTTATTAAATGCAAGGCCACCGTTTAATCATAAATTTTATATTCACATATAATATAGTGAAAAAATTAAATTTAATGTTATGTTGTCAGCTCACTGTGAAATGTATGTGCGATAAAAGCGCATTGCTTTTGCTCTAGCATTGAGTCAGAGGAGCCGTTTTATAAAGCAATATGAAGAGGCCTACTCATACCGTCCACGGTAACGAAGGAGAAGTCACTTATACGGAACTGCATTGAAATTTTTTATATTAGCCGTGATTATTCGTCAGATGAGGTCTATATCATATACAGAAGGATTGTGAAGGGTCTGTTATTCCCTACAGCAATGCTAGGAGATGGTGTAAAATGCTTACAGAGGGTAGAAAATTTCAATGGATGATGGACCCTTAGATCTCCGGTCACTCCTCTTACGGAAGTAAACATTAATATCTCTGCTGTCATTGTGGGAGAAGATCGTCGGATAAGGTTTGCAGGACTATCAGAAACACTGGAAATTTCATTGGGTGACGCCTCCACGGTGGCAACAGAATTTCCCATAAGACATGTTTGGCCCCGCGAGGTTGGTCCCGGGAAACTAACCGCAAAATCTCGATTTCGAGAAAATTAACGTAAAGTGTGTTTATCATCTGAATTTCAAGCCCCATACGTTTTAACTGTCTCCCAATGTGAGTAAACACCTTTATGGAAAACGTTTTTCATCATCAGAAACAGGCGTAGACAACCTTAGCATGTTTCAACTTGCAACGGCTGCAGCTGGCGCGATACTACAGTAAAATCAATGAAAGTTGTACCACATATACATTGCACTTTGAGCTAACGACGTAATATAAAATTATCGTTTTAATAATGAATAATGCAAATATAAAATTGATGGTCACTTCATTGGACATTCCTTGTGTGTGGTGAATGTGCTATATACTCGTATAGAATCAATCTGACTCCTACAGATAACCAGCTCCTCTCAAGAGAAATGCGAACCAACTACCAGTATTTACGTAGCATAAACTGATAGTGCAGAACTACGTAGTATGTACGTTTTAGTTATCTGTTAAAACATCTCTATCATCAAAACTGGATTTCGAAGTTGGTTCCGTATTGCATTAGAGCGTCCAATTGGGAGTGTTTTCCCAACGGAAGTAATTTTTTCAGGGTGTGAAATACAGATTTTAAATCGTTCGAGTCTCAAGAGTGGATTGGTGGGATTGATCGGCGTTTTTGTCGAAATATGTTCCAGCGGAAAATACCGAACTTCGTGAGGAGAAGCAGTGTGGATGGTTATTTTTGGTCCCTTTACGGCCGCGTAAACCGCGAATGACGCCGGCGCGAATGGCGGGAACGCCCTCTCCCGGAGCCGCGGAAAGTTTCTAGAGAGCAGGCGGGCGATTCAAGAACCGTGCATGTTACGCACCATGTACTTATTCGTATGTATTGCGGTTCTTCTCGTGCCTCCCCTCCCTACCTCAACCCCTGAATATCCCATCCCCCATCCGGTTACCTCTGAACCTCCTCTCCCTCCCCTCCAAAGATCGAAGGGAAGGGGTGGGGAGAGGCGAACACACGCACTCAGACGTACGCACACACGCACACACTCCGGCCGTTCTTCGCGCGCCCGCCGCGGCACAAGGCGACAACGGTGACATCCGTCGGATGGAGTCCAAACTTCACTCGCCATCCCTCGGATGATTCAGTGAATCACGGTCTGAGGGCTCTGAGTGCGTCACGGTCGAAGGGGGAGGGGGGGGGTGACAGCAGTGGGTGGGACGGTCATGCGAGGGGGAAAAAATGAGAGGGGACGATGCTTCGCGTTTTTTCCTCCCTTCGAACCCGCCCCCCCACCACCCGTCCGCACTCTCGCATTATCCCCGGACCGCGCCGGCGATTTCTCTCCTCTCTCCATCCAACCTCCCCCGTCTCTCTTCCTGCGGATATCGCGGTGATCTTGATCCCGGTGACGGCGGCTGGGTTCGAAACCCTGACCCGAGGTTCTGACGACCCTCCTCCCGTGGGTAAAAGAGATAATCTTCTTATGTCTTCCTTCCATCAATAACATCTCATACTCCACGGTAGGATTTGCTCTCATAACCTACTTCTTTTCAACTAACAACGGTCTAACGTGGTAAACTCGTAGGTTTTTTGGCTTAGCAGTTTACCAACATTTCATTTGATCCTAAATATCGACGGAAGATATTCATTAACGCAAGGCGCCCACTTCCAGTTTTAAACATGTATTTGATCCAAATATTAGTTTTCTGCACATCTATAAATCTACAAGGAATGTTCATCTACATCTACATCTACATAATACCCCGCAAGCCGCCGCAAGGGCGTGTGGCGGGGGGTGTTAGGTCACCACCCAAAAAAGAAAAAAAGAAATACCGCATTCAAAACCAACACACACATGCAAACCCCAATCCACAGCAGTGCACACATTCATCGTAACATCCCATCATTCGACGCGCATGCAAACACACATCCACCTCCCTTCACTCCACAAGCATGCAAGTACATACGCTTAACTACAACAAACAATTTTACCTCAGGATGCAGCAAGAAATTAATCACGAACGTGCAAGCTAGTTTCCAGCAAGTAGCCAGGCGAATTACCACCACCAAAAGAACGTTCCGCATAAAAATCTCTCCTATTCAAGACGAGGAATTTGGCCCAACGCTGCAGGTGGGAGGAGGGCACACCCACGGAGAGGGACAAGGGATGGAAGTGGAAATTTAGGGTAGCAAAAGAAGAGAAAACAATACTGTAAACAGCAATACGTTACTTAATGGCATGCAGGAAGGGTGTTGACACAACACACAGGAGATTAGTGAAAGTGCATGCAATTGAGTTTAACTAATTGTTACCTAGACGCCGAGGGTGGCAAGTGGCATTTTTGTTATCCCCGAGTGTGACCTTACAGTTGTTATCCCGTATTGTCCGTGGGAAGAAGGAGTCCTTGAGTTCAATAAAAAGTGGATTACTTTTTCGTCCGCGTAACGTATGGTGGAATTTTTAATTTCCTGTTCGATTGTTGTCGAAATGCGTTATGTGTACGTGATGCAAGTTTCATTAATTTAGCCCTATTATATCGTCAGCGGTAGCCGTTGCAAGTTGAAACATGTTCATTTCACCTACTGTAGTTTCTGATGATGAAAACCGCTTTCCTTGAATGTGTTTCTTCACATTGGGGTTAAGGAAAAGTCATATGGGCAATGCTGACCCATAGAGAGGAAGAGAAATACGTTTCTCTTGACATTAGTCGAAGAACTCACTCAATGACAGCAGGGCTGCTAGTGTTTACTTCCGTAAGAGCAGAAAATGGAACTCCGGGCCCATCTTCCCCTGAAATTGATTGTCTCCCCTCTTTAAACGTTCTCAAACATCTTTTTACTCTTTTATAGAGAAAAACAGACTCCTCTTAAGTCTTCTGAAGCAATACAAATGTTTCAGCTGACGATTTGATGATGTTAAAGTAAAATTTCATTTTACCCCTATCGTTGTCGTAGGTGAAGTATACGAGTCAACTTACGACAGTTTCCGCGAATGCAATACCGCAATAAAATCGATTAAAATTGTTCCACATAAACATTTCATAGTAAGATAATAATATTACTTAAAACTGAAATTTTGGGTCAAAATTATGTTGATGTAGAATATCTATGATCACTCATCATTGGAAATCCATTTTATATTCTTAATAATTGTATTTCACACCGCAGGTTTTGTACTAAATTCCTTTAAAAGTAAGTCCGACTCAGGGCAAGACTGACGATAAAAAATAAGTATCATGAAAATTCTATCGGATGAATTTGTAAACATTGACGTTACCGCTCCACATAATACTTAATCCGTCCATGTTTTATGAAATACAACGGGCTTTCTCTTAAAAAACCGTGTGATCCGTCCGTGCATTTCCCGAGTCAGTTTTTTTCCAAAAGTCTTTCCTACCTAGAATTTTAATACGCTCCCTAAATGTAATCAGCGTGGGCATGTTCCCAAGGTAACTCAGCCATTGTATGCTCACCAACCATGGCTGTTATTGCGAGCGCTTCCATCCCTGTCATTGCGCTATAGAAAACATATTTAATGTCTTTCTGTCGAAAATGTTTGTTTCGTACCTACCGTTTATTTGCCTCATCGATCTATTTAGAGGTTCGAATCATCGTATTTTTTGCGAACAAAAACTCGTACAAATTTTCAGAAGTTTTCCATAAAAAAGGTTATGTTACCGTTTTCCACTGCCTTCCCCAACTTATAAGCCACATGACGAATAGGCACATCCCACAACTCACCTCCTGCTCGTTCTCGGAAAAAAATGTTGAGCCATGCAAATTTCTTCTTTCTGGCTCGATATATGCTATTGGAACGTACATAAATGATTGAAGCCAAAGCAAACATTTTATTAATCCAGTATACATATATGGGTGTTGACAGAAATAGAAAATCTTGATATGCTTGACGAAAAATGTTTATTATATAGACAAATGAGCACTATTTCTTATTTTAATATTGCTATTAAAAAGAGCGGAGGCATTCATATTTTTATGCAGTCTTAATGGTAAATGTATTACAAAACGAGTGCTGATTTAATTTAATTTGGTTTCGTTTGTGCAAGAGGGATATTATACTCGAGTTATATAGATATTGTTCTAAATAAAAGATAGCTTATAATTATGTGTGAAAAACCATTAAAACTTCATAAAATAATAAAAAAGTAATAATGTATATGTCATAATTGAGACAATGTAGATAATGGAAACTACGGGTAATTGGTTGACAAGTATCAAGTATACGATTTCACAATCGACATACGATTCAATGAAGATTCACATCATTCACCACTCGTCCACTCCTTGAGCATAAATGCAACGGAAAATTACGTATCCATGACGATATCTGTGGACATGTTGCCAATATTAGGCGTTCAGTATTGCGTTATTAATTACGTGCTACGAGCAGACTATGCTAATACATTCCAGCAATTTCAAATTGCTCTAAAAATATTTTTTCAAAATCGATTTACTGTTTAAATTTTCTTCTAACTCGAGTTAAGTTTGGAAATTATCATGATTAACTATGGTTACAATTATCAGTTAAACGTGCTCTGTAACTCAAATAAAGTACATATGTACACACCATACAGGGTTCGTCCGGAAAATAAGTGTACTGAGCTCAGGAAAAAAAATGCATTACACTTTTACATATCTTAAGCTAATATTCCTCAAAATAGGACCCTTGTGAGTCGATACACTTGTTCCAGCGGCGTTCCCATTCCTGGAACGCTCCCGCGAAGGCATCATCGGGAACCTCTAGAAGACACGTCGTCACGGCCTCTTTGACGGCGTCCGAAGTCCCGTATCGCGTTCCTTTCAAACTCCTCTTTATCTTCGGGAACAGAAAGAAGTCCGGTGGTGCCAAGTCCGGGCTGTAGGGCGGGTGCGGCAGCGTTGCCACGCCGTGCTTGGCCAAGAAGTCCGACACGACAAGCGCGGTGTGAGACGGCGCATTGCCGCGATGCAGCCGCCAGATGTTTTTGGTCGCTAACCGGACGCGGGCGACTCGTTTTCGAAGCCTGTCGAGCACTTGGACGTAAAATGCAGCATTTACAGTTTGTCGTTCAGGTACAAATTCGTAGTGGACGACTCCCCTTTTGTCAAAAAGACAATGAGCATCATAAACTTATTTTCCGGACGAACCCTGTGTATATGTATATATATATATATATATATATATATATATATATATATATATATATATATATATATATATATATATATAAGCACACATGCATACATATGCACACCCACAGGGTATATCAAAAGCTAAGAGGTATCAAATAGGAGCACCCATGTGTACTCATATCCTATATATTGCGTACATTGACTTGTAATTTGCGGATGTAGATTTCTTAACCTTGATCTGGATTAATAGAAAGACAAAATATGAAACATTATATAGGTCGAGGAGAGCGGAGGAGATCCACGGAGAGAAATAGGTGGAATGAGGATTGAGATGTCAACCGAGCCTCTTCAAAAGAAAGCGAGAGGTCCTCAGGGGCCTTCCCCATGCGGTCGTGTGGATACTACGCAGCCCCTTTGCAGGGCGGATACCGCCAACCGGTTGGTCAGAAATAAGTCTTGCGTATTATGCAAATAAGTGTATATTTACAGTGATTAAATATAATAGGTGCATTGGGCCTTTATATGTTAACTCTGAAGAATTCTTCCATTAATATTATGTTTAATAGTCAACCCTAAAGATGGTTTTTGATAGATGAGGGTTTACTTTAAATTAAACCCTATTAAATGTGAAAGTCGCAAGTGAATAGCAAGAGGGGAAGGCAATTCATTTTCCTTTTACACCATTAGGTTTCCTTCGAGGTTCCAGCACTTAGAAAATGGCACTCCTTTGACTGCAGATGAGTTTACCAAAGCTTTCGCTCAATATTCGAACCCAGAGCCTCCAAACAGAGGCCGAAATACCTATACTCTGGTTTACCTCGCTACGTATTAGTTATGGCGTATTTTCAAATACGTGTGACACTACTCGTTACGGACTAAATTATTATATTTGATCTTATCATATCGATGGAATTTTTCTTGAGCTTATTCTAGTCAAAGATTGTATGTGCAGAAAATACTGAAATTGAGGCCTTCTAAATCTTGCGGCATAAGTGTTTTCCCCTTTATAAATGAAATCCATAGTCGCTGTCCCAAAGACCATCCCATAAATTGACGCTGAAAACTGACCATATCATTAAGCAAGATGTCTTCGGCAAAGTCACCTGAGAAATTGATATGCTGATTAATATATACAGTTAATCTATTAATCGTTAGATTAGAACGGTTCTTGAAAGCTATTCCAAATGGTTGTTAACTGCTAAAACGCTTCCACAAAACTTAAACATTTCACTAACCCTACCATATTGAATGCCCTTGCATTTCTCTTCTCAAGAGGTAATTTACTCTATTTTATCCTAGACCTCATTTCAAAATCCTCCGCTCTCTATTTCATCTCCTCTTTCATTCAATGACCACAGATCTTGGAATGATAAATGTTTATTTGGTCTGCAAAAAATT
This sequence comes from Hetaerina titia, assembly GCA_037158775.1. Classification (NCBI taxonomy): domain Eukaryota; kingdom Metazoa; phylum Arthropoda; class Insecta; order Odonata; family Calopterygidae; genus Hetaerina; species Hetaerina titia. The sequence goes on from CM073778.1 coordinate 36,029,959, forward strand.
GTTCACTCATATGTCCTTCACTTTAATACTTAAGGAAATTATGTTTGCTTCCGCTAGATTCCCTGTACTCGGTTGCAGCCTTATAATGGAATTAAAAAAAATATATTTATTACATCCAGCTATTAAAATACATGAATTATTAGACATAAAAGACGGCGCTATTAGAAAGCTAAAGTTACTCTCCCGATAAATAAAATGTACGATAGGAAACGCCTATATAGCGGCCGGGAAAATTTATGGCATTAGTAGTAGTTGCCAATGTTATTTTCGTATCCTTTATTAAATAATATTGTTTGTGCCAGGATGTACCCAACTCCAAACTAGTTCTTCATTGTCTGGCTGTTTCAAGTTTAGTTTAAGTTTGGTTTAGGCTGACCTATTTATTCTGCAGGTATAAGGACTACCTTATCCTCCTCAACTTTCATCAACAGTTTAATTAATCAACGTCATTTCAGAATGGGAAAAAATAAGTTTAAATTAAATTTAGGTCATCCACACATCTTAATTATTTATCGATAATGTTACTGCTTTCATTTCGTTTGAAGGTAGTCGCAAATATAACGTGTTTTTCCTAGATTTTTATTGAAAAAATAATTCGGTAAAATACTTCCTTTGAATAATATTAAAAGTGGTAAAAGAGTTAAGTCAGCATTGTTATTCTCTATTACTCTCTGGGCGCTTCAGCAGACTAATTACCTGTTCTACAGATAATTACAGAATGTGAAGAATATCCGTCACCTGTCGTATAATCCAATGAACTCCGCTATAATACTGCACAATTTAATTTGAACTGAATTTTCTGTCTTCATATCAAGCAATTCCGATAATCGATGTACGAATCTTTCATCAAATTCGAACTTTTTTATGATATAGTCATTCTTGAATGTGTTACCTTTAAGGAAAAGTGAAAAAATGCTCATTTTTTTATTACCCAACGTTAAATGATGTTATTTTCAATTTCCGAACGAGATATATAACGAACCTACGTTTTAAAAATAAAAAATATGAACAAAAACATTAGCATTTGGCATTCTGAAAATAATAGATATTACAAGAGAAGGGATGGTATATGGGGTCCCAAATGGTTACTATAGTGTTGCTGCTATTATTTTAATTTTCAATAATTGTTTTCAATACACGCTAATTCGGTCAATTGGGGAATTATAGGAATATTTCATTGTATAATCAAATAAGTAACAGTGATGCTTGACTGTAAAAGAGACTTATCAAAAGAATGCATACTAGGTGAACGTTGTTTGGGAATGAATTTGGATTTGATAAATATTTCATTTGACTTATTAAGGATCGAGGATCTTGGGGGTGGCGTCATTCCGTGAGCACATATTTTAGTGCGAATCTTAAATCCTGCTACCCTTGAAGATACGTTCATGTGTTCTAGATTAATGGCACTTATTTCCCTTGTAGAGGTTGTTTGGTTTCTGAAACTTAATGCCACTGGCGGATGATCTAAAGCACGATTGCCTAGACATGGTTGGGGAGGAGAGAAGGTGCTGGGAGGAATTCAAGAAGGTAGGATATGTTGATGTGGGACATATTGAGAGGAGGAAATGGAATGTTGACGACTGCGATAATGAGAGTAAAATGAAATAGAGACAGGAAAAGAATATACATTTTGGGCTGAATCAAGGGAGGCAGCAAGTTTGTGGCGTTTAATGATGGTTTATTATAATGCAGGTTTATTTAGTGTCCATTTAATTGGGAATGATAAATTTGCTTTGGCAGTGGATCCATCAAAACCTACATTGAACGCTGGACTACTCTTAATAATACTAATAATATTGGCCTTAATGAGACTACCAAATGGTGGTCTCTTTGATGGGACCATTCTCCCGGGAAAAACCAAGCCGATAGCAAACCCCAAGCTATATGTTTTCATTGGATGAAGTGGGTGAAACATTTTTCCGTTGAGCTCTCGGCATTTCCGTATCCGTGACGGCAGAAACGCCGAGCGTCCCGTCGCATCCCCCCTCCCACATCATCTCTTTCCTCTTCGGTTGTGATATCCTGCGCATTATGCAATTTCCAAACGCGCATGCAAAGCGAAAGTCGTGGTAATGTTGACCCCAATTCACCTGTTGAATATATTGCTTTACATAATTGTATGGGTTCCTTAAGTGGTGAATATTTCTTCCGCCGTCGCTGCATGGCGCCTCTTTCCTCATGCGAGCCATCCGTTTGCCCTGGTCTCTTCCATAAATCGTGATTCCTTGCGACTCGACTTTCCTCCGTCGCAACTTTCAATATTGAGGGACTATTTTTATTTTATTTATTACCCAAATATTCAAAAATCCGACCGAAAATTGGATTTTCTGTAAAACATATTTAAAAAATTTGTAGAATTACCAAAAATAAAACAACTAAACAATCTCCTGAATTTTAAAATATCTCTAAAATTAAATTTAACAATAATTTCAAAGTCAGTCAAGAGTGTGATTGAATAATATGTAGGTTATCTATTTGTGGTTTTATTTATCATTCAGCAATTTACTTTTAAATGGTAGCTCCCCTGTTTTATTTTATGCGTGTACTAAATTTTATCCTTAGACTTCCCTATTGTAATGGATTTATTTAATAATCTGCGACCTAAAAAACGACTATAATATGCATAACTGCTTGTTGTTGCAAGACGTAAAACCCTGCTTTGAATGAATGAATACAAACAAAATATCTTCCTTTGGTGGTCTATATGGCGTCTGCATTGCGAAAGCAGAATGGAATACCCTTTCCTCCTTCCTTTTCCTCCGTCCTTGCTAACCACTTGCACTTACCCCAGGATCGCGCTTTAGTTAATGTTAATTTAATATCTATAATAATCATAAATAAAGCGATTGCTGTGTGGCAATGTATCTTTTCCACCGATTGTCATCCGCATTTTTTCGTGCTCCATTGGGCCTCCTACGAAACGTGCGCGTCATCGATGGCTGGAAGCGACTCTTCTCCCATCCCTCTCTCGCCAGATGTACGCAAGTCCTTCAGTGGATACCTGCGAGTTCTTATGGAGGCGTGCGTACGTGGAGGCAGGAGGTGAGGCAGTAGGCCTTGCTAAGGCTATGAAATAGAATCACGTGCTGTATCGTGCGAATCGAAATTATATGGACGCATCGACTGCACCATGTAATTGGACGCTGTCGCTCGATATTGCATGAAATTAGGGTAAAATCATATTTTACACGAATGACATAGCAGATCGAGTAATATCTCGTATCACATCCTAACGTTACCGCAGAAGCCTCATCAAGGGTGCGTGGTCGGAGTAATACACATAAAATAATATCGAATTGAAGAGGATCTAACATCGAAATCGACGTTTTGCAATATCACAGGCCCCATAGTCATCCTACCCCCCTCTTTCGTTCTGTTTCACCCTTATAACCCACATCTCCCCCATTCCATCCGAGGGAGCATTAGTAGACAATGCCAAAGGCAGTGTAAATCAGTTTTTTGTTGTTTGCAATACGACATTAATTTCGATTCATCCTTGATAAGTCACTGGCTACAATATCGATAGACATGTTGATGAAAGTGCTGTAACGCCTAGATCGACGTCAATTTCAATAGCAATGCTGAATAAAGTTCGATTCGGAATGTCTTGGAGTGGGATCCTGTTCCGAATAAGCATGCGGTTTACGTTTTTTTGTCAAAATTAAAATTTTCTGCAATGGACGTGCACATCTGAAATTGATATTCCATTACCTGTATCGGGATTATGGTAGCTACGGGTGTTACAGTATTCACAATATAACTGTCCCGCCCGTTTTTAGCCGAAGTAAAGTTTAAATAACAAAAAAAATTACCTGGAAAAAATTAGTCAAATAGATTTATTAAAAATGGTTGCTCCTTTTTCAGGTTAAAAATATCGATACAAATAAAGATATCGACTAAAATATAAACACACAGATCTAAATTTCCAGTTGAATCAACATTGACTGCAATATCTCCATAGAAATCAACATCGTCGTCGATTTCGATATCGCCATCGATGTCAATAACACGTTAGCATCGAATTCGACATCGACGTAAATGTCAACTTCTACTTAAATATCGCCCACAAAATTTCGATCGCGCTGTTTAGCACGTCGATACCTTGACATCTAAATGAATTCCAACATCTCCTAATATCGTGGTGACGCGCAGCCCTGGCGATACGAGTCTTGAGTAGCCTGCGAAATTTCGCGGCCCTCGCGAATCGTCCACCGCCCTCCGTCCTCTCCTTTCTCTCATCCGGGCCCATCGACGGGCCTTCGCTAGGCTCGCCTCCTCTGTGCCCCGCCATAAAACATCCCCCGAAATTCCGGACGGCTGAAATAATTCTTCCGCTTCGGAAGGTTGCCGAGACTGAAAATTGCCCTGCGCCTTTTCCCAAGGATTACTCCGGCCCGGTGGATCGATTGATCTTGTTCCAATGGAGGCTACTCTGACGTAGTGTTGAAGGTTAATTTTAATATACGAGTATAGTTCACCTGATTGAATTATTTTATGGAAATGTGAAGATGGGGTGTTGTGTGGGCTGTGTAAATTCCAGGATACGTAATTCTGCTCCGTGTGTAGAAGGATACGTATGCATAAATTACTGGGTCCCAGTTTTTAATCTGGGGAAGAGGGAAACAACAGGAAATTAAGAAAATTCCTTCAGATATTTTGTTCACCTAAAATTCTCGAAAGCAATTATGACTCAATTATCATTCTGCCAATGAAAAATGTCTTTACGTCATGTGTCTGAGAATGAAAAATTGTATTACAATTAATTATACTAATGCTCATTCATAAATTTTAACGTAAATTATTACGAATAAAATCAGGGGCCCCATTTATGTAGCATATTATATTTACGCTCTTCAGTTCATGAATACTGTGAATATCAAGGAGGTAAACTGTGTAATTGCTGACTGACTCTATTGTGTTGTATTTTTCTCTGACCTATTGTTTAGTAATGGAATTCTCATTCCCTGCTTAATTATTATTTTAATAATATCCTCAGAAAACTGTCTGGTTCAACCCACTAGTGAATGTAAATGTAGGAATAGTTCCTGATTTATTCATTTCATACTATTTCCATCCAAATATTCCTAACGAGCAATTGCCAGTGAACCAAATTTAGTATAATCTAGTGGTGGAGTAAAACAGGGAATCCTTTCCTGAGCCATTCGATGTGAAAAGTTTAGCTCTTGTTGAAGTATTAACTGTCTACGGTACTGATTGGTTAACTTAGTTCAATGAAGGGGATAGTTTATTTTGAACTGTTAAGTTATAATAACTTGGCACTCATCTCTTCTTTAGAGAGGTAAGTTTTTGGGAGTCATCCGCGTTTTCCTTGGTGAAACATCAAAGTTCTCCTCTTCTGCCAGAGACTTTGCCGGTTTTGAACAAATATTTCTAACGACAAAAGCCGGATGAGGTACGCAGAGTAAATGTTCAACCTTAATGATGTCTCCAACAGAGGAAAAGTTTTTAACAATCAACGAAACGTACTGTAGTTGCAGCGAATGGAGGTTAGGGGGGATAATATTGAGCAAAGTGCCTGAGGGTTATCCATTCTCCACGGAAACGGGGAAGCATTCAGCTGTATTGGTGGCAGTGATAAAGCATGTATCGTTTAGATTTTCGACGATATTTTATTCCAATGATCTCATTAATGGACCACCTCAATCTTTCTTAAGACTGGGTGGTCGTATATTGTGAACATAGAGATGAATGAAATGTTCGATCAAAACTTACCGTTTTGAAGATAACCTCGACAGCCTTTCTAAAAAGGATCCTACTCCTTTGGGCATTTCATGTGCATTGAGGTCCTCCATTTAGATTTATTATTGTTCACTGAAAAAAATTATACACGTGTATAATCTTCCTCTTACGCAGTCAGTGACACTCTTAAAAAATCTTACCACATAGGTTTGCAATAAAAAAATCACTTTGGCGATATTCACGTACAAGGGGTATCGTAAACATTTAATGATAACTAAAAAATATTCAAGAAACTAAATTTTTACTTCTTATTCTTAAGATTTCTCTAAATAGTCATAATTCAGTGTTATACATTTTTCCCAGCGTTTTCTGACCTTTCGAAGGCTGCCAGTGTAAAATTCAGCAGATAGAGTCGAAAGCCATTGTTCCACCTCTTGAATGACGTCATTTGTGTTGTCTAATCTCTAACTCGAATGGTATTATGAGTTTTGGGTATGAAAAAACGTCGCATGGGGTGAGATCGCGAGAATAGGGTGGATGTGGTAAATATTCAAAGGTACATGCCTCGTTTTGATTGCCGGTTGCGGCGTGTTAGATTCTGAAAAGGAGTCAGACAGTAGTCATGGAACCCAGCGTGCCGATACCTTTGACATGAGCAGTTCTTCGTTAATAATTTTCCACACACTACCGTAACTAAGATCAGTCTCATGCATGATCATTCGAATGATTCCTTTACGGTCTAACAACTAGAGTCCTTCACTTTATTCACTCTGGCAGTATCGTGTGTGAGTAATGTTCTTCTACATTTTGGATCGTCTATGAGGAGCATGTGGCAGGTTTGGAAATTCCTTTTCCACTTCTCAACTGTATCATATGACGGAATATAATTTCCATAAACAGTCATCACTTCATTTGATGGGCACTGTAACCTTTCATATTAAGGAACTCAATCTCACCGCGAGCCTCTTTCTTCTCCATGCTGCAATTTACTTCATTCTACCGTTACGTGAAACAAAACAAATCAACATTATTAGCTTCACAAAATTGTACGTATAAGAACATATTAATATTCAAAATAAATTTATTCAGGCAAAAAAATTTGTTTTTTTTTCCAGCGTAGTTTTATGGATATTTTTGTAATTCCACTCACAAAAGTGTGTGGGATTATAAATTCAATAATTTCATTCCATTTCAATATTTTATCCAGATATTTCTTAGTGTTAATTACTTTAAAACGGTACCACACCTAGTTATGCATTGGTAATGAATGATAAAGGAATAAATATTTTCCGCGATATTTTAGAGCTATCACAGCGGAAGATTATAGCACTCACCTAGGGATAGGGACCAGACAGATTTGACTGGAATAGGTGACTTCTGCAGGCTTGCCATTTTTGTAACTTCCTGTGAATTATTATTTCTTCCATTATTTGTATCCATGACCCGATTGTGTTTAATATGTATTTTATTAGGTAACCTTCCGGTTAAGGTAGGTTTTTGGATGCACACAACTATCAAATAAATATTTTGTGACTCCCAGAAAAACACAATCCAGCAACCTATTCTACATCAAGTCCTTCTTCATCTCTGTGTACTTTTTTCCTCCCTTCATCCCGTCCAACATCCTTATCCTGTTCCTGCCCTTTCCTCGTTTGCCTAACATCCTCCCCTCTATTACCTTCTTAAACATCCCACTGCCGCTCAATACGCCTTTCATCCATTTTTCCTGCCTCCATTGGATTTCTTTCAACAAACCCCTCTCCTCACCCACCATCCCTAGTACTTTCTCATTTGTTTTCCTTTCGGTCCATTTCACCCTCTCCATTCTTCTCCACAGCCACATTTCAAAAGCCTCAAGTCTACGTCTATCCTCCTGCTTCAGCGACCACGTTTCCGCGCCGTACATAGCTAAGCTCCATGTCAGAGTTTGCCTTACGAGTCTTTTCTTAACATCCCTACTCAACGTCCCCGTCCTCAACTCCCTCCTCCTTGAGAAAGCCTCCTTGCCTAGCGCAATTCTTCTCTTTACGTCCCTACTACTTTGACCGTGTTGGTCCAGAACACTTCCAAGATACGTAAACTGTTCTACTTGCTCTGCTTTTTCCACTCCTATTTTAATATTTAGCTTCGCCTTTTTCTTTCTGGATAATCGCATAACCTTAGTTTTATTAATATTTATTCTCATCCCATATCTATCACACTGAACCTCCTATTAATTCAGCAATGCTTACAACCCCTTGGCTCATTTCCTCCACATATATGTTGAACAGCACCGGTGATAATGGGCAACCCTACACCTCTTCCTAACACCGCCCATCCGGACTCTCTGTTCCCCACTCGCAACTGAGCAGTCTGAGACATGTACAGGTTGCGGATCAGTCTCCTGTCCCTCCAATCCATTCCTATTTTCTGCAAAATACGCAGAATTTTTTTCCAATTCACTCTATCAAGCGCTTTTTCGAAATCTACGAATCAGGCAAATACGTCCTGATTGTATTCTATATTCCTCTCGATTAGTGATCTCATTACTGCAATGGCATCACGCGTACCTCTTCCTTTCCTAAATCCAAACTGATCATCCCTTAAGTAATCATTTGCCTTACTATGTATCCTTTTGTTGGTGATCAAGAGAATAACTTTAGCTGCGTGGGATATCAAACTTATTGTTCTGTAATCCTCACATGATGTCGCCTTTACCTTTTTCGGAATAGGAACTAACACTGATCTCACAAAATCATCCGTCCAGATTCCTTCCTTGTAAATATTACGAATCAGTCCATATATGGCCTTCTTCCCACCTTTCCCTAACCATTTCAACATTTCTACAGGAATATTGTCCACCCCCACAGCTTTATTTGCCTTCATCTCCTTTAATGCCCTTTCTATTTCATCGTCGAGTATGCCTGGAGCTAAGCTATCTTCTTCTACGTCATGTTCCTTTTCTATGTCTAACCTTGTCGGCCTAAGTTCTTTACCATACAGTGTTTCTATATATTCCTTCCATCTCTCTTGGATTTTTCCTGGTTCAACTATTATCTTACCCCATTTATCTTTAACTGTTAGCACAGATCTTGCTTTCTTACTTCCCGATAATAACTTAACCTTGCTGTATAGAGCACCAATTTCACCCTTCTTCTGTAAACTTTCCATATCCTCGCATTGCGTTTTCCACCATTCTTCCTTTCCAAATTTAATAATATGCTCATTATTTGCCAATTGGTTAAATGGAAGAAGGGACTGCCGCAGTCTCAATCTCGCCCTAATGAAGCCCAGTTATTATTATCAACCTTCTTCCAATCGTATGCATTCCAACAATCGCTCCCATTCTGTCCACAAACAATACGGCAATCTGGCAAATACAGACAATACACCTTTGCAGCCCCTCATCATAATCGTATGCTTAAGGTTATCCAATCTCTTCTCGAATGTCGAAAACATTCTTAAGAGAGCTAGCTCTTTTCTCCCTTGAAAGTCGCTGTGAAAAATCTTCAGTACACTTTATACACAAACATCCCCCATTTTCACTATGATCTATCATTACCCTTTAGTGTCTCAACCCTCAACAGTCTTCCTCCACCCATATACTTATACAAACCTGACCTTGCGGCTCTTTCTTACCGCCCCTACCACCTGATTTTTCTCCGAAACGCACTCCTCAGGAGCAAGATCGTCCATTCCCTCTTAACCAAACACCAGATCTCTTTGATTATGCTTCCGATGAAGAAGTCTTAAACCTTTCTCTGATTTTCTTACCCTCTTTACCTTCATTGAAAGATCGTTTTGAAGAAAATGCCTTTTCACAAAACACCAAAATCAACCACGTTACCATTCTTACTGGTACCCTCAATTTTTGCCGTAACTTATGATGAAATGCTTTTTAGGATACATAACCTATAGAGGCACCAGCAATATCCAAACTCTCCGACTGAAATTTAGAGACCTATCCCTCCACAAACCGAAACTTTTTTCCCTAAATGATCCAGTAGAGATCATAATCAACGTACTCCTGCCCAATAGCTCTACTCCTTTCTTTCTAAATTCCTTGAAACCTAGAAACAATCTTTTCACATCCGAATCGTTTGCTTTATAAGAACTCATCAGCTATCCTAAAATCATCATCACTTCAGCAGAAGAAGGCTTTATAGTTTTAGTACCTAACACCACAGCTTAAAGACACCTCTCCATGCTCACCCACCCCGACTGACCCACTTCCTTTCAAAAAGATATAATATGCTTTCTTAAAAATGTCAAATCCACAAACAAGCAACTATATCTTCATTTCAATATCTTTTATCCTCTCCACATCAAACAATCAATCCCGCACTCTCTTTCTATGCGAGGCCACCGTATCTGCAACATTCCTGATTCCCTGAATAAATTCCTACCAGGATTTTATGCTTCTCTCTCCCGACGTGGTTATCTGGGCTCTTCGACACAAAAAATCCTAAAACATGCATACCCCCCTAAATCATCACATTGGAAGAAAAATGACATTCTACTTGCACAACGTGCTCCCTGGGTACTCCCCTAGAAATTATCCTTAGAGATCTTAATCCTTTCTTCTCCAACAACAAAATCACCGCCGACCTACTTTCCAAACTCCCCTCTGTAACATTCAGACGTTCATATAATCTTTCAAATATTCTTAAATCGGCCAATCCTCTTTGTAAATCCTCTCCAATTCCCAAAATCCCTCCGACTCCATTCAATCGTGCTAAATACAAAACCTACTCCATCCATGTCACAAATTCCCTTCCGCAATAACATCAGCTCAAATATCTCACGTCTATTCCGATTTCTTCCTGCATTTCTTTAAAATATAATATATCTCCAATAATGTACACTCTGCCCAGCATTTTGTATTGGCCAAAGCAACACGCCCCTCAATATTAGAGTCCATAACCACATAGCATCCTATAACTCATCCTCTCCACCCGTCTCCCTCTCAGTTTCCACACATGTTGCTACCCACACCGAAAATTTCAGCAATTGCTACCATTCCATTATTTCCTTCCTTCCGCCAACAGCCACATCAATCTAATTAAGGACCCTAGGTTTAGCTTGCATCTGACTTTTTAAATCCTGCCCCCCCCCTGATAAAATTGCTTCCATTAGCTCACACCTTCCTCTCCACAACCAATCACCAATTATGCCACTCTTTTTAACCCCCCACCCCCAGTATTCCCTCGCCCTCTTATATTCCCGTCAGTGATTCCTCGTACCCTGATGAACGTGGCTAGAAACACCGAAATATTAAAATAAATTATATTCATTTAATATATATATATATATATATATATATATATATATATATATATATGCATTCAAAGACGAAATCCCGCCATACGGCGAAAAAATATTCATTCACACATAGAAATAGATATAAGGAAAGGGGATAGGAAAACAAATAAAATACGAACACAGGACAGGTGGGGAAGGCGGATTTGAGCAGATCACAAATGTAAAAATATTTCCTTGATCGGGGCTTGAACACCGGACCTTCCTATAAAAATGTTTTATACATATATTTATGTCTTTATATTTATATATACTATATAATGTAGAGTAGGTTGCTGGATTGGATTTTGCTTGGAGTTACAAAATATTTATTTGATAGTTTTGTCCATCCAAAAACTTACCTTATCCAGTAGATTACCTAATAATATATATATATATATATATATATATATATAATATACTCGTATTTCATCGTTGATTGATATGAAGGAAGCATTAGCACTTCAATTGCAAAACTTGTGAGATTGAAAATGGTGAAGTAAATAATTCATGTGGAAAGTGTGCAGCAGCTGGGAAGACAATGGAAACTTCTGTGGAGGCTTTTCAAGGGCACACGTAAACGTGAATTTCACGGCAACGTGATTCATATCATGTCATTTATTCAAATAAAAATCGAACTAGTTTCATGAAACATTCAAATAATTTTATTCGTTTTTCCTTGTGGCATCGCGTTCGTCCTTGCTCTTTGTAGCCAAGTGTAACTGAACATGGTTATTCTTAGGCGCTTTTCTTTTCATTTCCGTTGATCAAAATTCTTCGTAGTTTAGCCACTTGCAGAAACTATTAAAAATATATAAATTGATTGATTTTTTACCACTTCAAATTAGAAATATTTTGAGCGTTTAAATTTTTCAAATCTGCAATGTATCACATATACGTGTATAATGGCCAATTCCTGAGTGTATCATTATGGATCAGCGTCATGATCATTAAACTATGGAAGTGATGAGATAGCGTTTCGCCTATATTATCTTTCATTATAAATAATTGTTTCACATTTTTCGCGTTCACGAGCTATGGGCCAAGAAATTTCAACTCTTTTCCTCGTTTATGAATTCTTGCGAAACCCTCTTCTCCTCAGTTCCCTTTGGTTTTATTGCCCATAAAAGAAGTACGTTATTATATGGAAATCATTATTCTACTTTTGCAGAAAAATCACTGACGAGCCTCCAGTAAACATCGAGTTTAATTGTCGTTGGAATGACCGTATATATGGGCGATGCGCTGGACCAAGTAGGCCACATCCGCTGCCACCGCATATGTGGCTTCCGTGGTGCTGGGTCACAAGCCCGGAGCGGACGAAGGAAAGCCCCAGAAGGAAGGATTTCTTCAATCCCACTGCAAGTACATATTCACTAATATTTTCTGTAATATTTAGGGAAAAAAATCGAGTGGACATCACTACCTACCAACCATAAAGTTGTGGGTTACAGCGTACTTTGATAAACACGCAGCAACCGAAGAGTGAGCACCTTTTATTCATCTGAGGATAATGAGAGATTAATAATGCCACGCCAGATATACATAGAAAGCCATTAGGAGAAGCGTGTGGAGTTCTGGAAAGCGGCATTAAAAATGATAGCTGGCTAGAAAAAACCCGTTTGTACGTATTTTTCTCTTTGAGGGGTGACTGTAGGCAGATTGATAATGAGAACAACGACTTGTACTGGTCTTTTATAATAGAATTTTATTTGGTTAAAAAGCAGTCTGTTATAAATGTCCTTAATTTTTCCACTGTGAGATAAACTCCATTTCGTTATGAGATAAATTCTGAAGATCTAAATCCAGGCTTTTTTTCCTTGAGAGTTATTATGGCATTTTGATGGAAAGCAAATAATAAATAGATTGGTGTTGATGTAATTGTATTTGGCGATAAACGAGCGATATTTATCAATGTGAAATTGACAAAAGCTTTCTTTCTATCTTCGGATATTTTTTAAAGTTCATGAGTGGGGTGACTCTATTTTCGTTTGGGGCTCAGTACTCTAAATACGGGGATATAGAAGGGTCAAAGAATAATGTGGACCTAATGAAGAGTGGGTGAGAATTACTGGGACCCATTAACAGCACTGGCAATTCCTTTTGAACTATAGTAGATAGTATATACTAGAATATCCACTCCGCACGGAAACTGTGCACTCTCTGTCTATCCTTCAAGTGCGACTTACCGATAGGCGAGCAATCATATTACAAAAACTCGTTTTCTAGCTCTATTTGATTTCCACCTCCATTAATATAATCCTAATACCTATCTCATACTCCCTCTACCACGACATCCAACGTTCTCCCATCCATCATTCTTTGGGCATCTTCCTGACTATCAGTATCTCCTGCACCCACTTGCCCTTTCTTCTCCGCAACCTTCCCTTCTCCATTACAATGCATAGTGCTTCTTCGTTAGTTTTCCATTGTTTTTCATGCAATTTATTCCATCTTCTCCACTCCCACATCTTGAAAGCCTCCATTCTACACTAATGGTTACGCCACACAGAATAAGATTCAAACCCGTCCAAAACTATGCTTTCTAATAATGTTTTGAGAGGATTTTTTTCTTTTTGAACTTTGCATAAGATCCTCGACATCAACTTCCTCGTTTTTGTAAAAAGAATCAAAGTAACTATTACACAGGCCTACAAAAAAAATTTTTTTTTGGTGCCGGGAATCTTTGTGATGATTTTAACTATATTTGTAGAGCTGAATCCAAATATGAAATCCGTTTTTATTTAACAGCTCTACTTTTTTAGATATGGCACATCATACGATTAGTTGTTTTAATATTTGATATATTCCGGAAAATAATTTTCAAAGTTAAATAAATCTATAAGTATACTAATTTATAACCACTCTGCGGTGTTCCTTTTATTTTCAATAAACTGTCAATAAGTTTTATGTATATTTCTATATTGTAGGCCAATGAGATAATTATTAATACTACCTTGAACAAAAAGTTCCCGGAATAACCACCGTGTGGCGCTCCCATCGTTCCGATTTGAGTTCTGTTTTTTTTGTTAAATTGGTACATCTGTTGTTGATATTCCCTTTAAATCTTAGTGTCATAACTTGACATTTGCAAAAGTTACGTAGCCAAGAGTACATCTAACTCTGTGTGTGTTGGCGATTTTTTACAATTGCAGAAATGGATTTAAATTTGCAACAACGAACTTGTATTAAATTTTGCGTAAAAAAAGGATTTAGTGGCGCACGGACGTTGGAAATGTTGGAAAAGTGTTTCGGCAACGATTCTCTAAAAAAAACGGTCGTTTACCAGTGGCACGAGCGGTTCAGAAGTGGTCGTGAGTCAATCGAAGATGATGAACGCAGTGGCAGACCATCGACATCGAAAGTCGGTGAAAAAATGGATAAAGTAAAAGAAATGTTGGTCAATAACCGCAAATTAACCATCAGAGAAATAGCGGAGGACTTGAACATTGCCTATGGATCCGCCCAAGACATTGTGGTTAATGATTTGGGTTTCCGTCATGTAGCAGCAAAGTTGGTGCCAAAAGACCTCAATTTCATGCAAAAAAGAGACCATGTTGACGTCGCAAAAGACATGATTTGCGAGGCTGAATCCGATCCCACATTCATCAAAAGGATCATTACTGGAGACGAGACGTGGGTTTATGAGTACGACACGCAATCCAGACATCAGGCAAGTGAATGGCATTCACCAAATGAGTGAAAAGAGAAAAAAACCACGTCGTTTTCAGTCAAAAAAGAAGGCAATGCTGACGGTTTTCATGGATTACAACGGTGTTGTGCATCATGAATTTTTGCCAGAAGGCCAGACAGTAAACAAAGAGTATTATTTGGGCGTTATGAGACGTTTGCGTGAAGCAATTCGCCGAAAGAGACCAGAAATCGTCGCACAGTGCGTCGAGACCGTCGCACAGTGCTATCATTATTCGTAATTTTTTGACGAAAAATGCAGCAAATACCATCCAACAGCCACCGAATTCACCTGATTTGGCTCCCTGTGACGTCTTTCTGTTCAATCGAGTTAAAAAACCATTACGGGGAACGCGTTTTAGCAGCCGAGAGGAAGTAATGGAAAAATCGCAGGAAGCACTGATGGACATACCGAAAACCGAATATAAAAAATGTTTCGAGGATTGGATCAAGCGCTGGCATAAGTGTGTTGCAGTCGATGGGGATTACTTTGAAGGAGACAATATAGATTTAGATGAATAAACTTGTATTTTTAATTTTCTGAATAAATTCCGGGAACTTTTTGATCAAGGTAGTATAATATTCCCATATCATCATGTAGAAGATTTTTTTTACGTAAGTAACAACATATCTATATCTTGAAAACTATAGCTGATAGGAAAAAACTAGTGTCATAATTGGATTCAGCACCCCAATTGTTCTTTAAATCAACATTAAAAGCTCCGGCACCAAAACCACTGTTGGCCTGTGTTATTCATTAGAGTGCATGCATTCTCAAAAGTAACATCCAACTGGAAGTTTGTCTTTATCGTGCATGATGATGTACCTTGCGGATTCATCCTTGATGATGCCCTAGTCGATGGAAAAGATTGGGTGTGGAGTTGAGATTCTCGTGATGCAGGGACATTGAGTAGAGTGGCGGAGGTGGGAGGGTAGGAGCAGAGGATACGGAAATCGTCCCAAAAATCATCACATGGTCAATGGAAGGCCCCACGCATAAAATCCCATCCGAATCTAACCTCGGCATCGTTTCACCGAGGGGTCCTCAACTCGGAGGTCGGTTCAGATAGACGATAGCTTAACTCTCATCCAGAACTATGGCAGGTGAAAATCATTATCAAATATGTAAATTTTATTTCTGTAATGCCTCTTTTTTGCATGCTCTCCTTTTGTACTCCAGCAACCCATTACTTCCCGGAGAGTAATATATCGTCCGAAGTGCCTTTCACAGGATTTGAGGGGAACCCATCTATCATACACATAAAAGAGATAGACACCGTCACCAAGAGATTCAAGTAATCGTTTGTCTTTTGCATGATACGCAATTATAGCATATTCGAACCCAAGCACCAGAATATACGATTATTTACCTAAATAACAAAATATAACAATTTAGTCAGATAGACCAATTATAGCATAATGTGTATAGGCAATTGGGTATATCTGTGTCTGAGTATATTTGTGCAAATACACTAGTGTAATCCCAAAATTGTGGTATCCGGTTTTTTAAGAACTAGAAAGAAACTTACATTCAATAAATCTTATTATTTCACATAATTTCAAAGGCTGAACATTCTTCTATTTTTCTGCGTAATTTTAATTTCTCTGGATGAATTTATTTCGGATCTGGGGTAGTTATCCTACTATGGTATCTATTCTACTATTGTAGTATCCTATTATGGGTATGTACCCATATCAAACCATCTCGTCGCCATGTCGTTGAGGATTCGTTGAATCTCATCATTCACCCCAATCATGGTCGCTGAAGCGTCTTCCGTCCAAATGCTCTTGCAACTTAGAAAACGGGTGGTGGTTTGTGGGCGCTAATTCTGGTCTATAAGGTGGATGAATGGTGATGTCTCATCTAAACTGTTTCAGGGGTGTGACAATTTGATGGCGAAGTGGGGGCGAGCGTTGCACTAGGGAAGGATTACGCCCTATTTCAACACTCTTATTCTCCATTTCTGAATCTCCCGTTTGAGTCGTTCAGATGTCTTAAAATTACTGTCTGCTTCCATCATGGTGATTGCTAGTCGACTCCATATAGCCATGGAGTCGACTAGCAATCCTCCGATTCGATCTGAAAATACACTTGCCATGACTTTGCCGGAAAACTATGTTTTTGAATTTTTGCGGCTTTAGGGAAGAATAATGCTGCCACTCACGTGATTGCAGTTTGGTCTCAGGTGTGAAGTGGAACGCCCAGGTTTTGTCACTCGGCGCAAGTGACGATGACGAGGTGAAAGATGAGGTCCAACGCTTCCTCATGGCGGCGACTTGGTATGAAATGGGAATACAAAAACTTTCATAAAAGTCCTATCTCGAGTCCCCCTCTCCCCGGCTCTCCCCCGGCCATATGTCCTTGCGGCGAGTTTCGGGATATTTTGTGGATGTAGATAGATGCATCCTCGTTCCATACAAACTGGTATTTATTTCATAATCAGCTATTTAAATGAAAAGAGCCTTTCAGAGACTTGATGGAAACTCATTAACTAGAGGATTTATGTAAAAATAAATTACTAAATCTTATCAAGCTTTTAAATAGGCATACCTATCATTGTTCTACATTTTTCATAAGTTGAAGACAATTGTTTTTTTACCAAAATTATTCTTAACTCATGCAGTCGTATGTCAGCTTCCGTTTTACAGTTGGAATTATTCATACTAATTAATATTCTCGAACAAAGAGATACTTATGGGATTAATATTGATCAGAATAAATCCAAAGGAATGAAATTCTAGCGAAGTAGGAAAACTAGGTAAAGCATTTTAGTGAGAGGAAATAAAACTGAGTACTATACTTCATGTATTTTGCCATTACTTCAGAGGAAAATGGACATAGTATTGAATAAATTAGGAGAAAAATTGCATTAGCGAAAGAAACAGTTACAAGAAGGGAATTGGTGTCAGGAGCGTATTGATGAAAAACTAGTCTTTGAGGCAGAGGGTGAGACCATAGTTTGGAGGACTTTGAGAGGTGGGTGTGTCGGAGAACAGAAACGGAGAGAAACGTTAAAATAGAAAGAATAGAAAGAGAAAGTTTTAAATAGGGTCGGCAAGGAGAGCATGTTGTTCGGAGGAATACGAAAAAGTAATAAAATGTAGGTGGACGAAACATTGAAAGGTAGAGGGATTTTGAAGACTGTGTCATGAAAGGGAATACGTTGGGTAAACGGAGTAGAGGAGGGAAGAGAGTACGATATTCAGAAATTGCGATGTCATGAAGGCAAGCAGAAGTTATGAAGAAATGAAAAAAGAAATCATTTGGGAAAAGGAAAATAAATTCCTCGCTATACTTTGTACTATGGACCGGCAAAACCTACCTTTATTAGGTCAAATACGTCTTTTATCTTATCTGAAGGAAATAATCGACTATTGACCAGGTTTCGACCCTGTCGATTGTCGATGGCATTTAGGAGAAGGTTCGAGAAAGTTTTGTGATTGTGATAACTACAATATTGTATGTGAATTATTACACCTACCTACGCTTGCAGAGGATGTAATTTCTCTTTATTAATTAATGAAATATTTGATTTAGACGAAACTGCACTTAATGCATGTATCACATTCTGTGTGGTTAAAATGACAAGGGCCTGTTATAATTTGTACATTCATAGATTACTTACTAGTGCATAGAGGGATTAATGCTCCTTTCATTGGGTAAAATCTGTAGTCTTTTCGAAAATTCAGATACCCTCCACCACACAACTTGGGCTGAGCTGGAGGTGCCCAGAGTCATCATCACTCGGTTTTGAACCTAGAGTATGAGATGTGCACTGGATCGCAGTAATGGGGGCCCCACGGTCGGCGCGATATTTTTACATACCCCAGTGGGCGGGTTTACGTCTCACATCTTTTATCCTTTTTACGTTTCCAAAGGCTGCGTTGTTTCCATTTCGGCCTCATATTTACTTCCAATTATAGATCCGCCGATCCACGGTTGATCGAGCATTCGCTCAGAAGCGAGCGGCCTGCTACGCACGCCACCCGGGCGCTATATATAGCGCCCGCGCGGAAAAGGAATTGTGACCATGGAGAGGGAATATCTCAACCGGTCTTCGTTTCTTATGGGGTTCCCACGCATTCGAGAGGAAGGGATGAGGCGGAGAAGGAAGTGGGAGAGGTGTTGGAAGGAAGGAGCGTGGTCCACGCCATTCCAGAGTTGGGTCATATAAGCGGGAAGCACGGAGGAGGGCGAGGGGTAGAATGTCAAAACGGGGCATCCGGCCGGACATGACACCCCGATGGGTGAAACATCTTCGTTCTTTGGATTAGTTAATTAATTTCTTCGTGGAAACGAGCTCCTCTCTGATCCAAGTATATGGAAAGTATCTGATACCCTATTGCTTTGCTATCACCTTCTTCAACACCTTGGTCGGTGCGATAGCTTTCCCTTTAATAAACCTTCGTCATCACCATTAGTATTACAATCCGAAGATTCATCCAACACTAACTCCTTTAGATGTGCTCTGTTCACTCCCCCACTTAACATTTCTCTTTAGCTAGCCTAGTAGTTTTGTCCCTTTGCTTCATCGTGATGCCTTCCTTTTGTTTTCTCTTATATGTTTCTAACAAATCTATAATGTCACCAAGATCTAGTAGTTTTTTACCTCATCGTGACCCGCAATGAATTTTCCTCGAATACTCTTTTGTAAATCTCTATGTTTTTCATGTTTCCTGTCCATTTGGACTAAAGAAACTACTTCCAGTCACAGGTATCAAAGGCATACATTCTTTTTAGTCTAGCTATTCCACGGTGCATGTTTCCGGTCTCTATATGATGCCAAAATTCACACGAGATCTTTGAGGTATGCAAGAATGGTTTGGCAGATAAACTTAATCCCTTTAAGGATAGTAGTTTCCTCTTGTTGTTAAACCCCGTTGGTTAGCTTGTTCTATCATCCAGTTGTTTTCCGAAGAGCTCCTTCCGTCATAGATTACGTTGATTTTGAAGTTGGTGAATGATTACTCTTGTTCTAGTGTCTTAATTCGTATCCCAAATTAACTGATTGCACCTCCTCTTTTCCGCCTACATAAATTTTATTTTCCTAAAAGTTTACTTTATTTTACTTCGATAATTTATACTTGAATAATTTGATTGTTTAATTCAGTTCTACGGTTCGTAATAATCAGCAATCATCACACCACTCCGATTGTTAACGCAGAGTTTTTATGAGTATCGCTCCCATTAAATACGATCGACAGATTTGGCTGTTCCTATGTGGAAATTGTGAATATTGGATAAAAAAAGTACTGTAAGTGGGTGTTTTAGAATAGAATTTTAGCCGATGTCCCCCGCATTTGAGGGTATTTGTATCCTAAGGTCAGTGGACGAACGAAGGCTACCACGCTCCACACACACAACACCGCGCACGCACTCACTACTACTTTGGCAAGAGAACCTATGGTGTAGAGATTTCGAATGAAGCCAAGTGGATCTGGATCACGATGTGGAAAGATATTAGACATGTTGTACGCATGTAGAAGTTGGTAAAGGCAAGATTGGAATTCAGTCTTAAGCGTTTTGCTCTTTTCACGCCGTGTATCGTACGATAGGGATGAACAAATCCTTGAAAACGTGTCTCCGTTCGACAGTATATCTTTACTTGTCATTAATCATTATTATATCTCTAATTTTGTCATTATGTGTGGGACTTGAGCTTTCGGCGTTTTTTTTATGTCTTTCTTCTGGCTAGTTGTTCATCAACTCGCAGTTTTTTTCTGTATTTTGTTAAATTCTTCAATCATTGTTTTCATCGGGAACGGTCGCAGCATTTATGGGTTCCGATGTGCCGTCTAAACAGCGATAAACAGCTTGTATCCATACAGTTTTTCGTAGTTGTATATCCCAACTATGTTTTTCCTCTCATTATTGCGTCGATATTTGGTCGACTTGAGACATGGCGTCCTCAACGGGGGTGAGGGAGGGGTTAGGGAAGGGTGGGTGGTGCGCGAGTGGGTGTTGCGCGGGTGGGGGAGGCGAGGGCCGGGGCCTCTGGGCCGGATTCCCCGTAGGCGAGTGTGCGTTTAGGAAGGCTGCCCCATTGGTGGGGTTGCTTAGGCCTTGTGATAGAAATTTCGTTGCTGTTGAAAAGCAGTCCTTCAAAAAAGTGATGACCGATTGGTGCTAAGAAGTTAATGCTGAGCTTCCAATCTTAGTGAATCAGACATGTTTGGGAAATAAAAGATGACTTAAGCAGTTTAATTTTTATCATTATATCGTTTCACGCGTCAATATTTTGTTTTGCCCAACTCCCTTGAGTTTCCCTTTCAAGGAAGTGCCGGCCCACTGCGCTTGTTTGTTCGTTCACGCAACCCGAGGTTTTCGCTGAATTCTCTCCTTGGCAACATTTCCAAGAACTCTCCATGATATTCGCTCTTTTATTTCACCCGCATCATTCATCTCTGTCACAATATTAGTACTTCTGCTTATAATGTTGCTTACTTCTTTGTCGCTTTAAAACCTCGTGAGTACGAGGTTTACTCGTAGGAATACCACGTAATTGTGTTTTAACGCCTTAAAATAAATTATTTAGTTGATGTAGACTTAGAAGTCATAGAAATAATTGGTCATTGGTTGGGAGCCTGTATTAATGTCTCTGAAAACCCTCAGGTACGCTCAAGTTGTTAGTTTTTTTCAGATTCCATCTCTACTTGGGAAACTGCGGGCGGAACAGGGAAAGGTACTGGCCCGCGTACACTGATGTGTGAATTCTGACGCCCCCATGTTTAGTACAAGTTGAGATTGCCCCTCACCTATCGAGCAAAATTTCGGGTTAGTTAATGTTGTGGTTTTGGCAAACTAATAAAACCTGTGGAAAGAGGAAATTTGATTATCCAAGGCTATGGTGATCACCAGAATATGATGTAGTTACATCGAAACCGGTCGTATTAAAATTTTATTTTGTGAAAAATTACCAATTTTAATTAATCATGATATTCCACCATATCACGCCTGAAACGTCTCTTTGTATGCTAAATGAAAGGTAATGTCAGGTTCTAGCTACACATTGCTATTCAGAGGCTCGTGGAGATTCGAAAATGAAGACAATTATTGTCTTAGTATATTGTTGTTATTACCTTATCTAACACGGTAAGGATACAGAAAGCCCAGATGAGTAAGATTTCCACGAACCATAGGGAATGAGCATGAAGTTTTATATTTGAAAAAAGGGAAGAACGTGTATCAAACTTGTTACCTTCCGAATTCATGGCAGCGAGATGCGCATATCTTTTTTACTATCTAACTGACACTAAAAATGAGTTCAAATGAAGTTTTTCTGGATAATCAATGATGTCATTGACTTCAGAAACCTAAAAATATGTCATTTTTGGGTCGATAGTTATGATTAAAAAACTCATTTAAAATCTCTTGAACCTCACAGCACTGGATGCATTGTACATATTATCAGGATGAAAGCTTCATCACAAAACGAAACGAGTTTGTTTTGTGGCAGACAATCAAGGCTCAACTCTCCGAGAGTAACTTCACTTTCGTCTGTTCTTCACACTGATAACTGATGAAGCATTCGGTAGAAAATACACCTATTCACCGCTTCCCTAGGTTTTCTCAAGGAAATTTTCATGTCGACATTAATAAGTAAAAAAATATTATACTATTTGATCCATAGCTTAATTCTGACTATTTAGATTTCGTTATCCACTTTCCCCACTCGCTTAATCTGAAGGGATGACGCATCCCTTGCCTACCGACAAAAATGATGCGGGTTCGAGGTTAGCCTTGGAAATGGCTCTTTCGTAAACTCAGATGTTCCCAAAAAGCGTATCCAAGCTAAAACAATAAAGTTCCAGTTAAAAAACCTAAATAATGAACAAAGTATGGTTTACAAGAACTGCATCACGTAATTAGGACATTCCAAGCTTGACGTAGATCGACTTGTCGGCAGTCATTGAGACGGTAATACAGTATCACCCATGTTGTAATTTCCACTCAAATTAATTATTTTCATCATGCGTATTTTCTGTAATAAGGTGAATTTAGTTTTTCTCAGAGAAATCAAATCTCATCCAGTTCTAGCGAAAATTCCCGCGGTCGAGTGCCGTTGTTTAGTGCCTCCAATGAATTTCGCATAATTGTTCATTTTGTGTGGGTCGTCCAGGGGGTAGAGCGTTGGACTACTGACCGGAGAGTCGCGGGTTCGATTCCCGGACACTCGGCACCTGCAGCTCCACCGAAGCTGTGTGAATTTTTGTGTACCAGGGGGAAACCATAACCGGCATAGGGAAAGGAACTGGCCCCTCTGCCTTGATGTGTGAATACTCACACGCCGTCGGGCTTAGTGCTGGGTGAACTCTACGGTCACTTACCCAACCGACCTTCGGGTTGAATACTGTGTTTATGGTTTTTATAGTTCATTTTTTATAAATTGAAGATTCTGGATAAGTACTTATTTTTGCAGTCGTGAACTTTGAGCGGTAGTACTCACTCAGGTGGAATACAAGATGCCGTAAAAATATAAGTAAACTATGAAAGGAAGGGCTGGGACAAGTCAATCGCCAATAGACGAGTATATCCAGGAGAGATAAGCAACCTAACATTGGAGCGGGGGAGGAATCAAGCTGTCAATACGCCACTACCTATTCCAAAGCAGAAGTGTGGTAGTGATACCTATTTCTTAACGGCTGTAGTATTGCGATGTTGTATGTGCCAGAAAACTTTTACGTTATAATCTCATAGATTAATAGCTAGTTGGATTATTTCATCATGAATTTCATTTACCAAATTTTGAATAAAATATTCCACTTGTAAACTAATTTCTAATTCCGATTACCAGTTAGAGATTTACCAAAAGATTAAATCATATAGTATACTAAGTGTGGAAATCAATTTAGAATTTGAACCTGGAATGTAAGATCACTTCGGACAGGTGGAAGGCTATGGATTTTGAAAGTGTACGTGTAGCTTAGAAATGTTGGGAATCAGTGAAATTAAATGGCTAATGGTGGGTTTTTGGAGTATAAGCCATAGAATAATTCACATAGAATCTAAAAATGGAAATGATGGAATGGGAATAAAAGGGAAGGTACAGGGGATTAGAGCTGCACAGTTTCAATGAAGAATAGACGGATTATCTTCAGAAGGTAAATGCGAAATCCGGTAACACCATACTAGTGCACGTTTACCTGCCATCAGCACACTACAATGAAGTTTACTTATAAAATGTGCATCATGTTATCGAGTTAGAAGTAAGAAATGCAAGAGAGGAAGAAAATGCAGTAATCTTAGGAGATTTGAGTGGAATCGTCGCTAAATTAATGACGGACGCGGTGAAGGATGAGACCTGGACAATTTTCTCATCGAAAGACGCTCTATGAGGATGAATATGTGGTATGGTTGAGGAATGTTATTACTTAGGGGTGTAAAAGGTTGCAGAGGGTAAATATAAAATAAAATTATCGAATAAAACATGTTTAAGTTCACAAGGTGTCAAACATCTGCCTTGAAATAATTAAAATAATTTTTTACAAAATTATAAAGTTTCCATAATAAAAAATGGGATAGAAAAGATGTTTGAGTAAATGTTCAGGATCGCCTTACGTATAAGCATTCGTGTAGAGTATGGAAATGTGTGAAAGGTCATTTGTTAAGATTAGAAATATGGAAAAACCAGAGTAAGGGTTATTGGAATCCTTCAAAATTTTGTGTTAGAGGAAGATTCTGAAAATGAAATGGACAGATGCAGTGCGAATTGATAACTGAAAAAATTTAAATGTGGAAATGAACATACGTATGAGGTACGATTCGGAGAAGAAGAAACCTGGATGAATTGAGCACACCTTGAGATTCACATAATAGATTTTATAGGGTCATGATAGTAAGGAATATGAAAGGGAAAGCTCCTCAAGGAAGGTCGATGGACAAAGGCGAAGGACAACTTATGAGTGTTATTAGACGGAATATGTACCAGGATGTACAAAAGAGTAGTAAACAGAACGGGAGGGGTGAAGGGATATACTCTCAAGCGATCTTCTCCTAGAAATTCTCATAGTGAGAAAATTCAACCTATAAATACCCATCTACCTCTTCAATAGCAAAGGAAATCGCATCATTTTCTTCATCTGGAAGAAAATAATTGA
Source organism: Hetaerina titia (assembly GCA_037158775.1). Lineage (NCBI taxonomy): Eukaryota > Metazoa > Arthropoda > Insecta > Odonata > Calopterygidae > Hetaerina > Hetaerina titia. The sequence continues at coordinate 36,054,727 of CM073778.1, forward strand.
AATTCATCACGGAAATCGGTGAAAAATGCAAATTAGTTGGGCAAACGCACAGTTTGAAAGTCTTACGAAAAGAAGTAACACATGCTGACATACTCAGGGACATTCCACTCTGGTGAATATTTTCGAATTTGATACATAAGGTAAGAATTAAGGGTTCGGAGAAAGAATTGGAAAACAATATCCAGGAACAGATATCGGCTGTGACCGCAATTAACATAAGTTAAAAGCCCTGGAAAGTTCAAGAATCCAGGGAAAATACCAGCAGTAGTTTTAAAGATTGAGGGAAACTTGAGACTATTACAGCGGCGCTGAAGAGAGTCGGAAGATTTTTACGACTCCGGAGCGTTCAGATGAACGTATTGTCGGAAGATTTTACGATTCCCGTATGGTATTGTTCATGGCAAGCTATGAACAATGCCATAGCGGAATCCGCATCGTAAGTCATCGGCCGGAGATAATCAATGAAAAAGAAAAATTGCATCATAGATAAAGTGTTTTCAACTAGCGAGAGAATAAGTAGTGAAATTCAAAAACATAGAAAGGCCAATGAGTTTACAAAAGTATAAGAAATGAAATTGTCCGTGAAGAATTACTTATAGACTTTGGAATAATGTAAGAGTTTGCGTGATGAAATGCAGAAAAGTCTTGCGTATGGAAAACTTGAAAATGCTTTCAGTGTCCTTAGACAATATTTTTAAGGAAAAATTTAGGTAAAGGTCAATGCCATTCTATGCTGTAGTGGGGAATACGTGGATTATGGGAATTATGACTCAAACTTAATGAAAGAGTGATGGCCAGATGAAATTGTTGCCATTTACACAAATCCTAGGGCTCTTTCATGGGTGACTATCTCAGAATATGTCGAAGAAGAGTGAGAAGATTATTTAAGTTAAGTGCATCGTGCATTTAGATGACACCGAGGAACGAGAGTTGTCATTCTTCTAAGAATTATCCTAAATAATATGACGCAACGATACCAGTGAACCTGTACTAGCTTCATGATCTGGTGAAAGATTTTGACAAAGTTGACTGGAATGTGTTCCCATGTTTCCTATAATGTATTGAAATGAACTGAAACAACAGCATATTTATACAAGCACCCTCTGTATGAAAGAGCTAGGAAAAAGGATTAATATGCGCCAACTTACTATTCGGTGAGTGGAGAAAAAAGTTCTGCCAAGGATGCTTACCTACGCGGAGGAGATATGAAAAAGTAAATATCTCGAAATAAACACTCCGAAAACTAAGATGATGGCCTATAGAAGGAGTACGTGGGATATATATTTTCTATCAAATTTGGCGAACGAATGGAAGATTCCTGCTTTTTAGAGAGCACGAACACAAGTTGGGACAAATGCATGAGGAATATGCACAGGTGGAGAAAGCTTTCCCCCACAAGCAAGAGCAGCAACATAACAGGAATACAACGAGACAGAACATCGAAAAGGCTCTTTTAAGGCTTTTGAATCGATTTTGCTTTTCTATGTAACGTGAGAGAAAGCGACAGGGTGGAAGAAAACAAGAAAAATAGGTATTTGGAAGTCGTAACGCGAAGAAGAAAATTAAATGGGATTATACTGCGGCAGAATAATTAACCAAAGCCCCATGGTGGGAATTTGTCAAGGGAAGAAGAACAGAGGGTGAATGGCATATGAGAAGTGATTATTGTAAAAATTCAATGTGAGGCGCTCGTGATACTGGGAAAAGATTTGCATAGAAAAGAATAGCTTTGGGTCTTGCTACATATAAATTCTCGGATTGACGAAGTGTGGTAATGACGCATATTTTTCCTTGCAACGAATCCACTTTTAGTTACTAGAATTCTATTATCAGTCCAAAATTTACATTAATGTAAATAAATATCGGTATTAAGCATACCAATGGAGAATTTATCAGTAAATTCTAACCAATTTTTCTTGAAGAGAAAGTACTGTATGGCCTTATCAAAGGAAGACTATTTCAGGTAACCGACCCCGACATTGCTCAAAAATTACTATAATCTATATTTAATCAGATGATTTGGTTGTGCCTTGGAATGTAAGTACTTTATATTGCCAAATTATTGCGCTAAAAGAGTAATTTTTTATTGCTTTAATGCTTAGAAATTGAAATAACTTTATTCAATCTCTAAAGCACCTGTTTTTGGACAAAATACTCTCGAACGGCGACTAGATATAAGGTTCGAATCTGGTAAGATAAACTATCAATGATTCAGGTAATCCGTTGTATAATTTTATGACCATAAAATGAAAATAATGTATGGCTATGCATAATAGTCACGAATATTCGTCTATAGTGACCGTCAATTCTATAAAAAAAGAAAATTCCGTTCCACCACCGCGACGCGTTAATTTTAAAACCGGAGAGTCTCGTGGCAAAAGAAGTATTTCAATAAAAAAAAGGAACGGGCGTAACAGACAGAAGTGGAGTCAAACCGGTCCACGGGAGAGCCGGACGAAAGGGAGAGAGGAAAGGAGAGGCCTCCAAATGGAAGAAGATTAAGTCGAGGGAAGGGGAGGGAGGAGGATGGAAGCGTTGGAGGCGGAGGGAGAGGAGAAAAGCAAGGGGGCGCGGCGGGAAGGGGGCGGAGGGGGTGGGAGGATTGGTAGGGTGGTCTGGGGAATTGGATGTTGCCTGCTCTCCGTTCCTGGGGGCCTCGTGAGCGGTGCGTGGGAGGCGGAGGCTGTGGAGACGTGGCAACGGTGGGCGGGTGGGAATGAAGGCGGAGGAGGCGAGTGGCAGGGGGTGCAGGGTGGGGTGGTGGAGGTGAGGTGGAGGTCGAGTCGGGAGAGTTGGAAGAGGTGTTTCGTCGAATGCGTTTATGCGTTCGTCGCGAAGTGCGTTGCCTCTATCCCCCCATCATATCCACGCCCCCTTCGGTATGGCAACCCCCTTCACTCCACCCCATTTCCCCCAGCCTAAATGTTCTAATGGAATCGTCCCTCGCCTCTCGCCCCACCTCTCTTCCCCGCCCTGCGTGTGTGCGTATTGAATATCACGTGGTTCTACCTTCCGTTCGTCCCATTCCGTCGAATATTTTCGGGTCCACCTGCAGATTAAGGGGAGTTTGCACGGTGCGAAGCGGCGGAAAGATTACTCGATTCTCTACTTGCCCCGCGCTGTCAATATTGCGCCGGTGACCGTGGCGGTGATCCCGCCCCGTGAGTGCCTCTCCCTTCCATGGCTTTTCCTGGGTCGAGCAGGGCCCTGCTTGTGTGCAGGGGTGGCTCCCTCGTTGTCTCGTGGCATCCTCCTGTGGAGGTCGTCTAGGATGGGTGTGTCGTTCATGAATGAATCGTTCAGAATGGGCGATTCATCGGCGCGAACCAAATTAATCAGCAAACGAATTTCGTTCTAGGAGAACGGAAAGAATAATTGCACGCTGACTAATTTGAATCCAGATGATCGAAAGTTGCCTGAAAGATTGAGATCGAAGGCGAACAAGAGGGATATAAAATGAGTGTTTCGTAAAGAACGATCGAGAATATGGAAAACGTTTGAGAAAATAGTTAAAAGAATATATGCAAATGATGTGAATGTATGCACGTACTAATTTATTTGCGTTTTTAATTAAAAAATTTAGATTCAATTGGTAGGTAAATTTAAGCAAAGGATTAGAATGTTTGTCCGGATGTAAAATGATGATTGGAGTCAATTAATTAACGTTAACAGGAAGAGCTGATGGGAACACACCCGAGTAAGCTTTCCTTCTTGGGCAAAATATAGCTATTTTACTTTGATATTTTTTGGCTAAAAAACAAGATAAATTCCAGGAAAAGATTTAATAAAATTTTCAATATCCAAATTTAACCTACCTTAAACGGGAGAATTCCAATTAAAATTCTGACCCAATTAATTCCATATTTTACTGAAAGAACCAAACTTTCACCCCTACGCGGTTCATTATCGAACGTTGTACGGTGATCGCGACGGTGTTGGTGATGGGTTTGATTTATTATGATGATTTTGTTTTGTTCAATATGAATCATTCAAAGGATGGAGGCGATTACATGAGTCGAATCGAATCGTCGTAATTATTCGAATCGCAATTGCCACCTCTACCATCTAGTTGCCGCGATGATGCGGATTCGTTCATTCACATTTGGGTGCCCAGACCACAACGATGGATTTCGAGGGCGTCCAAGAACCATAAAAAAAAATCTGAGCGATCGTTTGCAAACTTTCTTTCTCCCTCTAGCAGCCAACGGAAGCACACACGACCGACCATCTCGGAGCTCGTTGCTCGTTTCTTCGCTCTTATACAAAGGAATATGGGGCCAACTGAGTCTGTTTCTTTGATTTTTATAGATATTTGCTCATTGAAAAAATCTCTTACCAGTTCTCTCTTTGAAATATGTCGTAATATGCTTAGCTGCCATTTTGAGCAATGCAAAGAGGTATAATTGTGATGTAAGTATGATTTCCAATGAAACCAGGGTGGTTAAATCTAGGATAAACTATATGCTCCTGGAGCAATAATTTTCTTTCAGAAAATCACCGTAGAAAATATTAGCCTGAAAGTGTAAAAACACCACTTCTCCACACACCTCATTTACTTCGTACATTAAGCTTCGGTGTCTGGTCTCTCCGTCTGTGCTTTTGCCTCGCGGCCATAGTAAAAGAGCAATTCTGTCTTCGACACTTTACACTCGAACTCGTATAGCGTCGGAAACACTTATTTGGAAACTTGAAGCAGAGTCCACCCGAGGTAAACACGACGTGGACGCGGGAGGGCGTCTGTTCATTTTGAGTTTGTTTCGTTCTTTACTCGACCACAATACGAGTATAAGTTAATTTATCGCAAACGAGATGTCATCCACTATATTTCAACTAAAGTTATTAATTCAGGCCCGTGCATCCAAGAGGTGCATGAAAAATATCAGGGCGTAATTTTCCCTCAGCTAGAACTTCGATTGAGTCCATTTACAACTTCATGGAAGCGTGAGGAATACGAATAAGGGAGAAGATACAAGGATGAGGGAAACTCGGCACTCTAGAGGTGGATGATCCAAAGTTACATCATAATTGAACATCTTTTTCGGCACAATGAGACGTTCAATATATTCCGCAAAGCAAGGCAACTATTAGGGGCAAAAGGGCTCAGGATGCCGGAGCCCTTTTGCTGACCCCTCCGAGGCTTAGGACTTGGGTTTGTGTGAGCGTAAAATACGTACATCTGCATTGCCATTGGTGTGCTGGGCGGATTTAAAATGAATAAATAAATAAAACACTATTTACAAAGTCAACCCGGGCTAAGTGTGAAAAACATTTTTGCGTAAGAGGTCATCACAGTATCTATCACTATAGCCTTGTCCCTTACGACAGAATTTAAGTAACCATCACCTCGAGTCAGCAGCCCTAGGATTTATTGAAAACAGTTTCTCACTCCAAATATCTGCTGACGAAATTTCTTATTTAGTCATATTTAATTGAATTCCATTTTAACTCTTTAACTCTGTTGTCATTTCTCCCAGTTTCAAGTTCAGTTATTTTCCTTACCAACTGGCTTATTCTTTCTTTTTTCATGTTTCCCGTAAACCTCGTACAACACTTTCTCCAATATTCTGTGATTTGTAAACTCTAAATTAAGAATTGTTTTCCTGTTCCTCAGAAACCTCGCTGAAATCTGAATTCTGATGTTCTTCTCTATTAGCAGGTAGCTTGATGTTACTTTTACAACTGCCTGAGCCTAAAGTGGGGGTAGCCACATTTTGTAAACACAGACGCCCTTAAATTTCCGTGATCTCGGCTTGGAAGAGTAAGTTCATACCATTTGAATTCCATGACTTACGGCATAGGAGGATATTTTGAACCCAATTCCGGTATTTGCGCTCTATTGGAAGAGAACACATCTTTTCCGTTTAATTTATCTCGGATTGAAAGATTTCAACGAGATTAATTAGCGTTCAATTTGAATTGTGTCACCATAAAAATTCCAAACCTTTTTTAAGAAGTTTTTTCTGACATAAGGGACAAATATATTTCGCATCCCCTGCATGAAGTTAGTTGCCTCTTTTTATCTGCATTCGTATCGGCTCCAACAGACGAATGAATTTCAACTGGACAAATTACGTTCGGTTCTTTAACCATTTCTTATCGCCTCTCACGTCTTTTTGAGATATATGCATAACTATAGGATATTAATCATACTAAATACTGGCACGAGGAAAAAAGATTGTTAAATAAGAATAACTGGACAAATGGAACTTTGCAGTACTTTCATTTATTATTAATTCTTTGTTCCTCATTGCATTAGACCGTTATTACTTGAGAATTTTTTACCAGAACAGCTAGAACCTGAGGTATGGCAGAATAGTAGCTTAGGTGCTTTGAACTGCTGATAATTTGGGTTATTTCGCCGTAATCTTATCCATATTGTTCATATAATCATCCATCATATCCATCAGGGCGAAAACGAGATCCATCATAAACGAGGTACTATTTGAGCTACCAAATACTTATGCAAAAATTGAATGGCATGTTTTTAAACCCATCCTCGCCCTCTTTCGGGATATATTGTACTACGATATTGAAAATCAACGCAGGTCAACATTGTCGCAATGCGTCAAACCCGACGGAAATACTTGAAGAACAGTTTTTTCTAATTAGGCTACTCACATATCTGGCGTATGCCACTTTTATACGTCCCAACCGGAGTAAAATGAAATGAATCTCACACAATTTCACTCTTAGTAGTGACGTTCTTCAAATAAACAAAAGCAAAGGAAAATAAGTATGGAAATGCTTATGTGGAAAAGCAATGTTGTTTTTTTGAAAAACGTCGATATGAAGATTTTCCACCAAGTTACGCCAGAAACTGTTTTTTTTTACTCTTAGTAGTGTTATTAGTAATGGTTAATAGGAAAAATGACCGACACAGATGAGGTCATTTGCTGAGTTTCATTCGCATGTTAATACGAGCAACAACACTTCGTATAATTCTATTGTATACCATACGACAGTTTCCGGCAGCAGGTGACGAACGCTTTCTTTCAAAACTTCCAGATGCACTGGAGTTGTGAAATTTCCACGGTCAAAACGCAAGAGAAATTAGAAAGCGAACTTGACCGATATATAATCTCTGTGTCCCATTAATTTAGGAACGCTTCACACCTAAACCATTACGAGGTACGTCCAAGTTGTTAGGTCAATCAATTATTTTCTTACTTACGTAAATGTACTTACGTTTTCAATACACTGACACTCATTATCAATGCAAGACATAAATGGCTGCACTGTACAGTGCTCAGGATTTTTATTGCTGTCGCTTGAGTAAGAGGCGTTTTCAATTATTAAAGATGGCGTTAGTAAGTGTACGAGGAGAGCGTGATGGTTCGTTTACACGCCACGCGTGTTTAAACGCACAATTCATTGTTCTTCGAGTAAGAAGTGTGGTGATGGTGTTCCCGATATGAAAAAGATGCGTTCGCGAGTGCGATAGTTCGAAGACGGTCGTATGTCGTGTGACAACTAATCTAAGAAGCGTCGGTCACGGACTAGCTGCTGTTTTCATTGGGCAAAAGGATCCTTTAAAGAAGAGCTCTCGGCGGCCATGGAGTCATGGCGTGGGCTTTCTGAAAATTGTGTACGTCTACGTCGAGATTATTTTGAGACGTATGAGAAGTTTCAACTTTCTGTAATTAATCGTTTCAAGCGTAACTTTGCGTAATTGTTCCATGATGAATAAGGCCAAAATAAAACTTTGTAATTCCACATATAAAATAAATTTTCATGCGACTCAGGGGGTTTTACTGCGGTTCAGCATCATCAGGCGCCTAAGGATGCTGCACCGCAGCGAAACCTAGGTCGCATTGAAGTTTATTTTTTATGAGGAATTGCAAAGTTTTGTTTTGGCGTTATGCTTCAACTTTCTGGTTTTAGTAGTTTTTCAGAGAAATGGAGGAGGCTTTAGAACTTGAATGCCACTCTTGCGTATATTTTTTCAGCAAATAAAATTGGTTCGTTTTTTTAATTAATAGTTCACTCCACGATTGATATAATTACATATATTTGTAAATACATTTTCCTCATCGCCAAATTTTCGAAGTAACACATAGTAAAATTACGTTGATTTTCTGAGGAGGAAAATATTTAAGGGGTGAAAATACCTACTCATCTTGTATGTATGATTGTTGGCCCACTTATAAATACTTTTAAAACGAGAAAAAATAAATCTTTCTTTTTCTTTCTTAGCTATTACTCATCATGCATTCTAAATTCAGCCAATTGATTCAAGCAATTCGATGATTCAAGCAATTCTGAACTTGTTTTCCACGAGAATTAAGCAGTCTCTCCAAGCAATCTGAAGGGCTTTAGGTCTCATTGCGAGGGAAATGTAGTATGGACATGTATACGCACAAATTTGCGTCAATACACATCTTCATATTTTACCTCAGTCTCGAGCCTAAGCTGTTTATTCGCCCACATTGATGGCCGTAACGTCATTTTTCAAACCCGCCCCGCTTTCACACCCCGTTATCAAATCACCGCTGCATGGCGATTTTGATTGACGCCCCGCAGTGCCAAACGCGACGATTTTTTTTCGGATTCGGAGTTAGAGTCAAGATTTGATAAAGAGTGACGTGTATCAAGTTGATGACTTTGGGCTTAAGGAGGGAAATAGCTGCGATGTATTTGAATGAACACCTCTTGAATACAATAATGGAGAAATAATGAACGATTTGTTCTGAAAGAGAAGGATAATAAGGTTTTCACGGTAGGAGAGCATCAAGAGCAGGCTGAAGCGCAACCTTGGATAGATTTAATGAGTAGGAATCCTAGGTGTAAAATTATATGGAATAATCGAATATTACGAGCAAATACAATAATTCAGAATTTATGTAATTATTATTATTATTATTATATAGTAACCTACCGGCTAAGGTAGGTTTTTGGATGGGCACAACTACCAAATAAATATTTTGTGACTCCTAACAAAACACAATTCAGCAAGCTACTCTACATCAGATCCCTCTTCATATCTGTGTACTTCCTTCCTTCCTTCATCCCGTCCAACATCCCTATCCTGTTCTTGCCCTTTCCTCGTTTGCCTAACATTCTCCCCTCTATTACAGTCTTCAACATCCCACTGCCGCTCAATACGCCTTTCACCCATTTTTACTGCCTCCATTGGATATCTCTCAACAAACCCCTCTCCTCACCCACCATCTCCAGTACTTCCTCATTTGTTTTCCTTTCGGTCCATTTCACCTTCCCCATTCTTCTCCACGCCTACATTTCAAAAGCCTCCAATCTACGTCTATCCTCCTGCTTCAGTGACCACGTTTCCGCGCCGTACGCTCCATATCAAAGTTTTTACGAGTCTTTTCTTAACCTCCCTACTCAATGTTTCGGTCATCAACTCCCTCCTCCTTGAGAAAGCCTCCTTGCCTAGCGCAATTCTTCTCCTTACGTCACTACTACTTTGACCGTGTTGGTCCAAAAAGGTGTATCTCTCCTGCAAGTTCGCTTCGATGTAACCTGTGTTATTATACCGACTGTACAGTATTAAATATTTCGTGAAGTTCACACTTTTTAAAAAAGTTTATCCTAAAGATGTGATTTTAGCAGACTGAGCCTGGAACTATTTCTTTGTAAACTTACCTACTCTGCAGTGGGTCTGGTGCCCGCGTTATGTGTAGCTAGTACAGTATTGAAACCCCCCTTTCACATAATGGGCGGTGCACGCTTCAACAAACCAAATTTGATGCTTAAAACAAGGAATCCAACTATCAATCGAACTCTTGCTCATCCGGTGCAACAACGGGCTGTATTCCCGGTACTTTCAGCGTTTGGCCGTTCAAAACTAGCCGATAATCACGTGAACACACAAATATATACTTGCTCGATCACACGGGACACATCGTTTGTCGTCGGATGCGATCTCTAGCTTTTGGGAGAAATAACCATCCATAACCATAAATATATCCATGAAAAAATAAAGACAACTCTCTGCGGAGAGTAATTAAAATAGATAGCAGATGCACCTCTGCTGTGGACTGAAGGATACCTCAGGCAAAGAAAGCTTACGAAAGTAAAAAGAATGTTGTCGAAAACACACATAAAGTTGAAATTTAGAAAATATTTCGCTAAAACATTTATTTGGAATTAATTTTTATATGGAAGTGAAATTTGGACAAGGTTAAAGCTGGAGAAATCTTGGTTCGGAGAAGTGAAATTGCAAATTGGAAGAAGAATAAAAAGAGTAAGTCGGATAGATACGAAAAGCAACATAGATCATCTAAGGGAAGTTAAAGATGAGAGGAATTTGTTCTAAGAGTTGGAGAAAAGAATATTAAATGTGTTAGAAATGTCCTGAGGCACAAGAACATTCTACAGAATGTAATACAAGGAAAAGTCATTGGAGGAAATGGAGGGGGAAGGCGAAGAAGCAAAGTTCTAGATGGCGTTCAAAGGATATGGGTGTGTTACAACTTCAGATTTAAAAAAAGCAATGGAGAGAGCCATGTGTTTCAAACGAGGCAGTCTTTGGAAGATGACGATGGACGAGAGAAAGAAGCAAGACTTTATAAATGTTTGACTCTACGTTCCTTTCAGAATTATCCCTATTGATTAACGTATTTACCTGGAAATGTATCTTAGCAATTGTTTTCCGAAGATTCTGAAAATGTCTATCACGCTGGCTATTTAAGAGCTACAGCCACCAACGTGTGTGGACAATTGGGCGTCTGCGTATGAATTTCAAACAATCAGGAGCAAATACCAAACTAATAATTTTTCACAGTTTAAAGTAATCCCTAATGATATTGTTATTATTCAATTATTATAATTACGACTTAGCATTAATAAAATCGGACTGCAATTAACATCATGTTATAAATGTTTTTTGTACCCATTTAAAAAGTTTAACTAATACCTGTAGTCCGCCGTATTCAAAGTTGTGAGTTAATACTAACCTAGACGTCCGAATGGTTGATTGCTGCGGGTTTAGAGTACAGTTCCCCCACCCAATATATCTTCCTTTGCAGTTTTTTTCATATTCAAATCTGAGTTTCGGGGCCATTAATGTATAATAATATGAAGTGTTGGTGGACCTACGTAGCATGCATGCATCTATAAACAGTTTCGGATGAAGTGTACAAAATCAGGCATGATGTGATGGGCAAACAGTTAAATTTTTTACTTCAGAAATTTTATTTATTTGGGCCTAAGTTTCGAGCGTACTACATCATCTTATGTTGGGATAGGTAGGAGTAAAATACTATGGCATCAGAGTGGTGGAGAATTTGCGTAGGTAAGAGATAATTGTGGTGAGTACAGGAAGAAACAAAATTCAGTAAGTAATGTGATAGGGCTGCTGTCTATCTTGCGTCTTATTCAATGGTTATATTGGGAGAGGATAGGGTAAGGTTGAGTGAAAATTGGGTGGAAGAGGAGTAGTTGGCATCAGAGGAATAGAATTGACCTGCTCCTCTTTGGGAATGACATATATGTGCTGGTCGAGAAAGAGCATGAATCGGAAGCCATTCTGACAGAAATGGAAAATTATCTTAGCGTCTATTTCAATAAAAACACAGTAATCAACCCAAGGTCGGTTTAGTAGGTGATGGTAGATCTCACCCATGTACTAAGCCCGACGGCATGTGAATATTTCCACATCAGGGTGGGGGGCCAGATCCTTTCCCTGTGCCGTTTATGGTTTCTCAGGAAGATCGGGTACCCGAAAAATCAGCTAGCTTGGGTGGAGCTGTAGGTGCCCAGATATGATCATAAAAATCCCAAAAAAGTCACAGTGACTAGCACACACGACAAGGTGGACAATGGCTCACTATAGAGCAAGCGACTGGTGAACGTGGATTCATTCACGTACATTGAGAGTAATTTATCATCAGATGGCTAATCAAAAAGCGAGGTCAAAAGCTCCACGAATCAAGCGAAGACGGAATTCGACAATAGTTACCACTTGATAATATCCAAATAGATAGTCGCCTCAGGAAAAAACTGATCAAAATGTTCGTGCGGAGTGTCTGCTGTACGAGAGTGAGACCTGGAAACTCGGGGAGATTGAAAAAAGAGAGTGATAGGAATTGAGATATAGTTCCATCGTAGCATATATAAATCCTCTTGGTGACTAAGTGTCAAATGAGTAAGTCCTGCGAAGGGTCGACAATAAGTAGCCGTGTCTTTGGGAGAAGGTAATAAGCAATATTCTGCAGGGTTATGGTAGGTTTATGATGGACCCTTCCAATTGTCGTCGTGTCATGAAGGGGAAGGAAGGAACACAGAATTGGCCGATTAGTAATTTATTGGGTGTATGCACTTACTCTGCCGACGGAGATCGGTACGGGAAGGGAAGGGAAGCCCAGAGCCAGGAGTAGGAGATCGTGGTGTCGCGATTCGCGACACAGGCCGTAGATCCGCGTCCGCAGTCTCCTCTCAGCCAGCCAACCTCGTCTGCTGCCCCTGACCATCTGCCCAGGTCCGGGCGCTAGCCCCTTTTTTCCGGTTCCTCCCGACGTCACAAGGTTTCTCAGAACTGCCCGGGAGCTCTTGACGTCCTGGCCTTGGGCAGGAGGAGTACGATGACCTGCAGCCCTTCCCCACAGGTGCATTGTTTTGCGGGGGTGGGATCCTGGGAACTCCCCGGCGGCTCAAGGGACGCCCCTTTGGGTTCACCCAAAGGGATTCCCTGGCAATGGGGAAAACCCTGCCTGGTCAACGGTACGCCAGTGGCGCTTTGGCCGTCCGTGGGAGCGAATAGCCACCCACCCACAACATCACCCCGGCAGCAGTTAGGTATGGGGGGGGGAGGGTAGGAGGGAGGATACCGACTCCGTACTGTCAAGCATACAATGTCAAGCATACAAAACAAGAGCATAAGTATATGTACTTTTAGAAAAAACAAAGATTAATACCCCATAGGACACAATATTTACATTTTGCATTACGGCCACCGAAGGTTGAAATTATTCGGTAATTTTCGAGAAACCCTCGAATGCATCTTTTGCCATTAAAAAGAGTAAAATGAAAAAAAGGAATAGAAATGGTGAACACTTGTAAAATATAAAATAATGATTAAAAACATATTTTTCATATAGCTAAGCTATACTCTTTCATATTGTCTTGGTACAGTTTATCATTTTCTACCAATCTCCTTTCCGTAACATATTTCTACTTTCCCAATCTTCCACCACACTTTTCTCACGGCACAGGGGTTCCGTCGCTTTATTTAATTTGAAATTCTTTCCAAATGCAACACGCTGCACCACAATTCAACCACCAATCTTCATCCGAAGACATTGTTTTCCGAATGAGGCTGATTTCCCTTTCGTCCCGGAGCAGTCCCAGTCGTAACCGTTCCTTCCGGCCCAAGTAGACCGATCCGCTCCCGCGATGACGTCCGCGTCCCCGGTAGGCGGCTCTCGGAGGGATGGGACCGGTCAATCTCGGTCCGTCAGCATCCTTGTTGTATCTTGTGTCGATCTGTGGTGTGATTGCAGTTCTTTTTGGCGCCGTCTTTATGGAAATGGGGGCCATTATTGCCGGCTAAAACGGCCGGGAAGGGGTCGCAGGTTGTACGGGTGGCTGGGAGAAGTTAATTGTTCTTCGGCGGGGGAAGGGCCCACTGATGATGAAGGTTCGTTGTGGCTCTGGGGGGTAGGACTGGGTGCAACAGGCTCCTCGAGAGGAGCGTCGGGGAGGAATGATTTGGACTGTTGCGGGTGAGGAGGGTCTCCCGAACAATCCTCTGTCAGAGCTTTAGGTGGAGGAATAGGTTCCGGATCAGGAGGTAAGGGAAGAAGGTTTCTCAAATGAGCAGTGGAAACACGACCAGTTCTTATGTTTTCTATGTCCATTGTTACTGCACTCCTAACTTTAATAATTTTGTACGGTCCAATCCATCGAGATGCGAGCTTTTTGGATTGACCTGCACTCGGAGCCATATTGCGCAGGAGAACCAACTGTCCCACTCCAATTGCCGGTAGTGTTCGATCTTTGTTGCATCGATTGCGTTCTCTCTCTGTTAATTCCCTATTCCACTCTTTCGCTTGCGCGTGGGCCATTTGTAAACGGTATTGAAGCTCCTCAGCGAAGTTAATTCCGGCTTCAGTTGGAGCCATGACGGGCGATAAATCATCTTCCCAAGGTAATGACAACTCTCGGCCGTGCATTAGATAAGCCGGGCTGAAACCTGTTATACGATGCCTCGTATTTCGGTAAACGAACAATGCGAAATGAAGTTGTTCGTCCCAGTCCTTGTGGTCTTGTGCTACGTAGTGAGAGATAACGTTCGCAAAGGACTGATGGGCCCGCTCCAGCTTTCCGTTTGCGGCTGGATTATATGGCGAGGTGAATATCGACTCGATTCTCAGTTTGCGGCACACTTCTTTCATCAAGTTAGAGGTGAAATTTGTCCCTCTATCTGTAAGGAGATATTTTGGGGCTCCATGTCGGCAAATTACGACCTCAACGAAAGCGCGTGCGACTGTATCAGCCCTCTGATCTGGGATTGCTACTGCCTCTGGGTATCGTGTGAAGTAATCCTGGCAAGTAAGGATATATCGGTTGCCCTTTCGTGATGGTGGGAGTGGACCCACTATGTCCAACGCTAATTTTTCTAAGGGGTATGTGGCTTCGGTGACTGGCTGTATTGGAATTGGTGGCGCCTGCCCTTTGCGTTTCTTACAGTCTAAACAATTTTGAATATAAGCACGTGTATCCGAATAGCAGTGATCCCAGTGGAAGTGCCTTTGCACCATTTCCAGCGTTTTATCAAATCCACAGTGACCAGCTAGGGGTGTGTCATGGCATCGCTTTAAGATATAGTTTCTCATAGACTTAGGAGCACAGACTGCGAACTGGGGGCTAATCGATCTAAAATTAACTCGATAAAGGACATGATGGTCATCGTAAAAGAACTGCGGGTCGTTTTTTCTTGCGAGGTTGTGGAATTCTTTCAGCTCTGGGCATCGGGATTGCTCTTTTGCTATTCTTTCTTTTTCCCAGATAGGCTGCAAATCATCCGTAACAATGGAATGTATCGGAAGAGGTATTCTCGAGAGCGCATCACTGTGAGAGATGTCTTTTCCTGGTCGGTATTGGATGTCAAATGAATACTCGCTCAACTCCATAACCCATCGCGCTAGTCTTGGTTTCGGTTCTTTGAGTGTTAATAGCCATTTCAGAGGTTTGTGGTCCGTACAAAGAGTAAACCGTTGCCCTAGAAGGTACACTCGGAATTTCCTTATGCCTTCAACTACAGCGAGACACTCTAACTCTGTAGCCGAATAAGATGTCTCTGCTTTGCGCAATTGCCGACTGGCACACGCGACGGGGTGTTCGCCGTCCTCAAACTCTTGAGACAAGATGCTCCCGAGAGCGTAAATGGAAGCATCAGTAGTGAGGGTAAATGGCCTGGAAAAATCAGGGAACTTGAGGAGGGGTTGAGAGCTAATGCAACGTCTTAACTGTTCGAAAGCCTGCTGCTGTTCCTCTCCCCAAACGAACTGTGCATCTTTCCGGATTAACTTGGTTAGAGGTTTGGACATCTTAGCAAAATTTGGGATAAATTTTCGGTAGTAACCCACAAGACCGAGGAAAGACTGAATGGTTTGAACATTAACTGGCTTTGGGAATTTTTGAAGGACCTCGATTTTCTCCTCGTCAGGTTGAAATCCATTGCATGAAAGAACATGTCCTAAAAATTTAACACTTTTCTGAAAAAAGGAGCATTTCCTAGGTTTGAGTTTTAGATTGGCTTTTCTAAGCCTAGAAAAAATTTCGCGTAACCCCGTGATGTGCTCTTCCCAAGTGCGATCATATTTGAGAATGTCGTCTAGGTAGCAGACACATCCGTGATTTATAAGTCCATCTAACACTTTAGTCATGAGGCGCATGAAGGTGGAGGGTGCATTGGCTAATCCAAAGCTCATTCTATTGCACTCAAAATGGCCGTGTGGAGTGCTGAAGGCGGTATATTTCTTGCTATCTTCATCCATCTCCACCTGCCAGTAGCCACTGCACAAATCCATTAAAGAGTAATAACACGAGCCTCCCAGCTGATCGAATGTCTCATCTATATTAGGCAATGGGAATACCTCCTTTTTAGTCACACTATTCAATGCACGGAAATCAATGCATGGGCGGTATTGGACGGGTTCCCCGGCAGGTATCTTTTTTTTAACTAATATGATGGGAGCGGACCAAGGGCTAGTGGAATGTGATATAATGTCTTGCTCAAGCATTTCTCGGATGGAGTTGTCTAAGGCAGTCCGCTGGGAGTGTGGAACGCGATATGGCGGTTTTTTGATCGGTCTGACGTCATCTACCTCAATGGAATGTTTAACAATGTTCGTGCAGCCCAGGGAGTTTTTACCATACATAAATATGTCCGAAAATTCTGAAATGAGCAACTTCATTTCGTCTAAAGCTTCCGTGGGGACATTTCCAAAATCAAAAAGGGAGAGAAGAGTTTCTTCCGGCGGTTTTTCGGGCCATAGTTCTACGTCGTCCGAAGTAATTTCGTTAACATACGGTATGCCTTTTTCTTCAAATTTCGTCTCGGCTTCTATTTCCAATCCCTTTTTTACCTTCGCCTCATTGCGATTGAAATTGCAAAACAAGATTGGGGCCGATCCATCCTCGTCTACCCTTACTACCGTTGGAAGGATCGTGATGTTTCGACTTTCACCCCCGAGTGCGACCTCTTTCCCCGCTAATTGTTTATTAATAGCTCGACACATTATAATCGAGAATGGAGGAACCCTCAACGTTTCTTCTGCACACAGCACATCTTTTATTTTACAGCCACTTTCCACTTCGGGAAACACTATCGAGGGAGAGACTACGGTCCGCCGCATAACATCAGGAGCAATCGCACACAGAAACTCAATTGACCCAAGGGCCCCTGATTCACCGGCCTTATCATCGCCTGTCTCTTCCTTACTTTTCCCATTATCCTTTACAGTCGTGGCATCCTCGCAAAATTTGTCCTCCGTTGTCGTTTGAATCTCGGATTCTGAGTTATCCTTACAATTAACGTTCTCTCTTTCTTCGCACGAAATTGTGACTCGTGCAGGCTCACGCCAAACATCGAGCACGAGTTGGGTAGGTGAAGGCTCTTCAAAGGAAATTAAATCTGCCGTGAAGACGTCTGCATTTCCACCTTTGTTTCTCCCATCGTCCTGTGGTGCTGGGTTCTCAAGGGAAATGAAATCAATCTCTACATTTTGGGGAACGTTCCGCTCTAGTGGAATCTCGTGGCAGCCGTTAATCAACATTTTCGATTGCTGAAGATCTAAAGTGCAGCCGTGCTTTTTCATGAAGTCGAGACCAATGATTCCGTCGTAATTAGTATTACCGAGATCCACTATTAGCATATCCTGGGGATATAACTCACCGGATATAGTCAATGGGACTAGACATTGGCCGTGAACAGAAAGAATGTGGCCTGAAGCGCTTTTGATAGGAGTATCGTATGGATGAGTAATCAGATTATTCCAAGGAAATTTCTTTTTATTCACAATAGTGACGGCCGCACCTGTATCCACTAGGAACTTGTAATTCCTCCCCTGTATCGTCCCTTGGACTACGACACCGTTTTCTGGGGTTACTGTCAAAATTAAATCCTCCCCGACTCCGCAGTCGGGGTCGTGAAGTTTCCCGGATTTGAAGCGTTGAATTTTAAAGGGCACTGAATTGGGCGGTGACCTGACTCCTTACAGTACCCACAAATGAGTAGGGGACAATCTTTCGATTGGTGGCTCGCATCTCCACATTGAAAGCAAGAACGCGACGATCGACAGAATCGAGCAATGTGTCCTGGCCGTCCACAGTGGTAACATTTGCGAGTGCCGGCATTTCTTGATTCCGTTTGTGAAAAGTTCGTAGTTCGCGGGGCATGTGAAATTCGGTTCCTTTCCACGGGTGATCTTTCTGTGAAAGTATGCATTTGGGTAGAAATGTGCTGCGTAGGAGGTGGTGGGTGGATCGAATTCAATTGAGGGGGATGCTGTGAGTACAAAGAATGAAATGCATTTATCTCCAAGAATTTGTTGGCATAGGCTCTCACGTTTGCTTCTTCGGTTAGTGCAAATTCTTCCGCCTCGAGAATACTTTTCGGGCAACGCACTTGGACAAAACGACCTATTTCCTCTCGTAAGCCTAACAAAAATTGTGAAAGGAGCCTGTGCTCGACAATTGTTTTTGCGGCTTCGGGGTCAGGGAACGTTGCTCTAAGTTGGCGAGCGATTTTACGAAGGCGTGTCGCAAACTCATGAACTGACTCGAGGGGTTGTTGTACACAGGTTGAAAACATTCGCTCGAGAGCAAGCGGAGAAGTTCTAACCGAAAACCTGCGTTTAAGATTCGTAGAGAAACTATCATAGCTGTCCAAAACATGTGGATTTATGGCCACATAGTCCGCGGCGGAGGCACTTAGTCGTAATCGCGCGATGCACAGTGTTTGACTTTCGGTCCAAGCATTCAGATGGCTCACCATCTTCAACGATTCAAGGAAATTGTCAACGGTCGGCTCGTCCTCTCCACTGAAAGTCGGTATTAAGTACGCTTGGCTCGCTATCGGGGAGGGCGTATGCGACTGCGGTGGTACACTCGTGTGATTTGAAATAGAATGAGTATCTCCGTTCACCTCGGACAAGGTGTTGACACACGGAGTAAACTCCATAAGCCGTGAGGATATGTTGGGCTGCGCCATGTACGACGGGAAGAGGGGAGACGCGGAAGAGTGGAATGCGGAATGAGAGTGAAAAGCCATGATGAACAATAATTAGCTAAATAAATAACGTTTCCAAAACAAACGAGCGAGCGCTGAAATATTTCACTAAGTGTTATATAAATAAACAAATAAGGAAAAACAGTACAGTCCTCCCGGCAAATATATTACGAGTGCAAATGGAGGGAGTAACACTTAATTAAGCCGCATGAGCTGTAGCAATTCAACAAGGTTTTGGATATTAGCGCGATAATCAGCGATGCGATACACTCGTCGTATCGTATCCTCGGGATCGTTCCTCGCAAGCACCTGACACCAAATGTCGTCGTGTCATGAAGGGGAAGGAAGGAACACAGAATTGGCCGATTAGTAATTTATTGGGTGTATGCACTTACTCTGCCGACGGAGATCGGTACGGGAAGGGAAGGGAAGCCCAGAGCCAGGAGTAGGAGATCGTGGTGTCGCGATTCGCGACACAGGCCGTAGATCCGCGTCCGCAGTCTC